>BPTQ01000008.1:36140103-36371433 GCA_019973895.1 Chrysanthemum seticuspe
CATCAGGGAACAAGTGGAAAAAGGTGTGGTGGAACTATACTTTGTGAGGTCTGAATATCAGTTAGCAGACATCTTCACCAAAGCTCTTCCAAGAGAACGTTTTGAGTTTATTCTTCCACGACTTGGCTTGAAAAGCCTTCAACCAGAAACTCTCAAACGTCTTCAGGAGGAAGACGAGGAGTAAAGGTCTATCTTCATCTATCTTGTGTATATATCTATTCGAAAAACAAAATAGAAAAATATAAAACTTTCAAAATCCATAAAAATCTGAAAAATTCGAAAAATCTTCAAAAAATATTGTCAATTTGTCATGTTTTTCTCGGTTCGATAATATCTACGGTCTTTGCGCTGTCAGTCAAAGAATGACACGGGACTTTAGATGTTGTTCGAATTAAAAAAAAAAAAAAAAAAAAAAAAAAAAAATTCAAAAAATCAAAAAATATTTTTTGGGAGAAAGAGAAATGGTTTATTGTCATTTTCAGGCAATAACCCGGTTTAAAAGAAAGAACAGAGCCATGTTTCACCATGTGTTCAAATTCCATGCTCTGATTCTATAAACAGTTATCTGCTGAAAACTAAATGCTTTGAAAAATAACTCAGTCTCTATTTTTGATAATCATCAGGACTCATATGTCAAAATCTCTATCTCTCAATCAACAACCTATCTCATTGATTGAGGGGGAGAATGATTTCAATTAAATTAAAAAGTTATTTGGCATTAAATTGTTTTCAAAAGATTTACATGCATGTTTTATCAATGGAGTCGATCCTTATCAGTTCAAACGCTTTCATAATCAAGTCACAATTCTCCTTAAAAGCTTTCAAAATCAATTTAAATCAATAAGAGATCACAAATCTCAAATGATTTGATAATTGTGATAGGGGGAGAATGTGTGATCTAAATTGGATTTAAACTGATAATTCGGTAAATGGTTTTATAAGGATGTACATGCTATCCTGCCCACATGTGACAAACGATTTCAATTTTTCAATGCACATGTTGAGGGGGAGCATCTATCTTAAACCTATGATTTGAAATGTGATCAACTTATCTCAATGTGCAGGTTCCCTCTAGTATGTGCAAAACTCTTTTCAAACCTCGAGGCACATATTGAGGGGGAGCGAATTTATGGAAACCTCATCCTTCCCGAAAATGCTATTTCTACTTGATTTGATGTGGGAAGTGATGTTGATATCTTTTAGAAAATGGTAATCAAAGAAGTTAATTCTTTCTCTTGCCTCCGTGTGCTAAACATTTTCAAATACTTGATGCACATGTTGAGGGGGAGTTCTCGTTCTAAAAATATCAAAAACAATTCAGGTACAAAATGCTTTGATAATATATCACAAGTATCTGAATTGATTTTCAAATGGTTTTCAATTGGATCCTATGGCAGACGAACAATACCAAATTGACCGACCAACTTTACTTTATGTACGGTGATATAAGGATGATAAGGTTAGGTATTGGTTCCCATGATCCGCCAGAACCGGAGGGATCTACCCAGGGACAATCCACTAGTTAGTGTAGAAGTCCTTAGGTATGATGATAAAAGGAGAAAAATGAGATATGGGAAGAGTGCGGACTAAGACTGAGCTAGTACTGGAATAAACCCAACAAGGTTCTAGCTATGAAGTCTTGGTAAACACTGAAGGGGTTGAAGAATTAAAAGGAATTGAATGTGAATAGGGTGAAAACAAATAGCCCTCCATTTATTCAACCTTAGGGCAGAAACCGGGTTCAATTCATATGCTACTGATGGTAACATCGGTATTGAAGACAAGACGTCATGGACCCAGTGACGCACTGCACTTCAACTTTCCAAACCACTCAAGTTCCTCTTAAAAGGACTTGTTTCATTCTCACGGGGAACCGACATTATCTATCGACTTTCTCTTAGAGATGGTTGATATTGAAGAAGGAGACCCTCTCCCTAGTCTCCGGCACTGGATCCAACTCCGGCACTGGATCCAAATATGCACAAATTGAGTCTAGAGCCACGAGATCATCAATATATCTCATTAGGACACTTTCAATGAAGACTCTCTGTTTCACACAATGTGGAAAGAGAGATTATATCTTGAGTCCTACGCATTATCCTTGTGGTATTGCCAGAACATCTGAGTGATGTGTTTACATATTCACAATGAAGATGGAAAGCCTTCTGGAGCCAACATCAAACAAGCTCCTGGTAGGTGGCATGTGAGATCTATTATAGATCAACCATGTGACAACTGAACAGAAACAATGGGGCGATTCAATCTCTTGAATCAATCCTGGTTCAGGTTATGGATTGACGGATACCTTTGAAAAACCGGTCTTTGTGCTTAACAACTCTTTTCTTTAGCACATCGACCGTGTACTCTTTTTTCAAAACAAAAGGTGTTTTTGTGATTGATAATTGATTTTCAATAAAACCTTCGTTGTATTGCAAAAACAAATTCTATTGAGCAATACACGATTGTTTTTCAAATCTTTTTTTTAATCAGTGGACTTAAAATTCGCTGGTTCACTCACTCCGTGTTGTCTTCTTTGAGACGTTCCGGTTTGAGAACAGCTAGAACAGCTGCGAAACCCTGTCAAGGAAATTCTTCGGAATTATACCTGATCACAGGCAGTACATGTACTGATCAACGGGGAACCGTGGGCCGTGTACCTCAATTCAACGAAAGTGATCAAAGACACTTTCGTGCGATTTATTGCTAACTGTTGTATGCAGGTACGCCCGACGTTTGCAGCTGATCAGAATGAAGCGGTCAATCCATAGCCGCATGCTCACACTACACATTCATCTCAAAAGAAATCATGATAAGTGCATCAATGACTCTGATATTTTCACTCCATGCTTCTGCTACGCTGCTGCCAATATCATGATTCAACAAATGCTTCCGCTACTCTGATGAGAAGATATCATGATCCAGAATGTGAGCATGTTGGTCCTAATGTCACAACACCACAAAGGATGTCTTAGAGATTTTTGATAGCTGATGATCTCAAAAGATGGCTCAAAATCATTATCACGTGGATCAGTAAAAGACCTCCACTTGGAGTATCCAAACATGCAATGTGAAGAATCAATGTCTACGAGCTTAGAAGCAAAGGACTACATCAAGAATGCAAGAACAATTTTTAATGTAATATCTAGTTGTATTCAATGTAATTTTGGTACATGATTGAGGTGACCTCCCTTAGGGGGAGATTGTTAGGAATTAGAAATTCCCGGTATTAAAGAGTCGGTCACCTCAAGTATATGTAATCGTTAGAAAGCTCGTAGTCGTAGTAATTCTTAAGTTAGGTAGTATTTAGTTAAGTAACACCGTGGAGGACGGACGGGTCTTTACCCACTGTATGCCTGATCCACAGCCCGATGTGTGGCGATTTATGTAAGACTATAAATACTCTCTACCTCCCAAGGTAGAGAGTTGGAGCTCATAATAATATCTTTCACTTTCTCTCACTAAGTTCCCTAAACCTCTAACTTTCTCTCTCTATAATTCCATCTATATGCTACTTTGTGTTATGGTTTGATGTGTATGTGAAAAGTTATATCTTACAATTATGTTAGACAGTTTTAAGCAAAGGGTAATTTTGAATAGAAAAATAATACGGACTAAACAATGGTGAAATTTGATTTGTTTTGGAAGAGTTAAGTTTTCAATAGTTTAATTGATTGGTGACTTTGGTACAAATGGTCTGAACGACTCACCCACTAGAATGAACTATAAATGGGTTAATAAAGAAGTTCGCACAGTCACACTGAATGGATGTCTTAGGTTATGCTTTGCGCTTACCTGGTCCTCTGCCCCCTGTAAATTCGAATGGAGCTACTTAGTAAGCCATAATATGTGCAAACTCATCTTAAGGGCGAATTAGTTTTAATTCCATGCGCCACTTCGGTGGTAATTACCCGAAACACTAAGTGTTTACACATATGCAAAAGTACGGTATAATGGACGATAATTAACACTAAATTCCTTGATTGGTAAACCCAATACCTCAATCAAAACTTTGATAATTTGATCTTTATGAATTGGTAATAAAAAGTTTTTTTTATTAAATTTATGCTACAAGATGAATGCATGACGTCTTTGTACATATTTGATTTGACCACATAAAATCAAAACTAGTACCCTTTTAAATTAAGTTATATGCCATCTAATTAAAAGGAATACTTGAAGTTGCAATTTATGTCATGAGAGTACTTGGCTAGATTGTGATGGAGAGGTAAATCTCTATGTAAAGTGAGACCTTACATGGACATATTTGCAGTTCTTTAAGTTAGACACTTAAGTTGAGTAGGAAGTGAGACTTGGACTCAATGGCATAAGATGGGATGAAACATGTTTATATTTGCAATAGCGTTGGAAAATATAAATCCCATAATGATCTAGGAGTTGGAAATTGTTTGCCAATTAATGTTCGACAGATTTCCTTATTATATGCGTTCGTTGCTAGCAGATTAACTGATGTAATGAACCTATGATAATTTGGATCCTAGTTTTCGAGAAAATTATATGGTTATATGTTTATATTACCGTTGGGTATATTTTATTTTCTTGAAAAGTTGTATTATCGAAAATACTAATACTTGAACTTTTTTCTGTAGAAATGGCTCAAAATAACGATAACACTAACACTGTACTAAGTTCTGCGTTCAAAAGCTTTTTTGATCGAGAAAAGTTGACTGGCTCTAAGAATTTCAATGATTGGCACCGCTCTTTGAGAATTGTCTGTAGAGTTGCTGACAGGTTGAAATATCTTTATGAACCTTGCCCTGAACAACCAACTGGTCCTGATGCTACTCAAGCTCAAAAGGACGCTTGGCAACTTGAGTATAAGCGTCATAATGATATGGCTTGTCTTATGTTGGGAACAATGGAATCTGCTCTTCAAAAGCAGTTCGAACATTCTTTCCCATATAATATGCTCAATGAACTTCGAACTATGTTTAAGAAGCCAGGTGCCGTCGAGATTTATGACTTGACCGACGCATTACACAGCGGTAGGCAAGGTGAGGGTAAACCCGTGAGTGCTCATGTACTGGAAATGAAAGGTTACATGGACCAGCTAAAAGCACTTGGCAAAACTTATGATGATGACATGGCTGTGAATCTGATTAATAGATCCCTTAACAAGGATTTTAATGGTTTTGTCAGAAATTTCAATATGCACTGCGTAGGGAAGACAGTTACTGACCTACACGCATTGCTAATTGACTATGAGAAAGGGTTGCCTCAAAAGGTTCCTACTGCCCAGGTACTTGCTATTCAGGGTGGAAGGATTAATAAGCCAAAACCGCAGCGTGCGAACAACAAGAAGGGGAAGGGTATGGGAAAGGTTGACAAAGGCAAACAGGTGATGGCCTATCAACCTCAACCCAAGAAGAACCCTACTCCTAGGAAGGAAAATCCTAAAAAGGATCAAGCATGCCACCACTGTAAGAGCGTTGGGCATTGGAAGAGAAACTGTGCTCTCTATCTTGATGAATTGCGGGCAAATAAGATGAAGTACGAAGGGTCCTTGGGCGCCGGTTCTTCTGGTAATTTATTTGTCATTGAATTATTTACTCTAAATCATAAAATTTCCTGGGTATATGATACGGGCTGTGGTATTCACATTTGTAATACACTGCAGGGGTTTAGAGTGGAAAGGAAGCTTGCCTATGGGGAGCAATATCTGCACGTGGGAAATGACGCACATGAAGCTGTTGAAGCCATAGGAACGTTTAGTTTAGTATTGCCTTCGGGCTTAGTACTGTTATTGAACAATTGTCATTACGCACCTTCTATAATTAGAGGTGTTGTTTCCTTTTCAGTTTTGTTGGATGATGGTTTTACTCATACTATTTCACGTAATGGAATTGATGTTTCTTTAAATGGTGTATTTTATTTTAAAGCAATTACTGTGAATGGTGTGTTTGAAATTGATGTGATTGGAAATGAATCTAACAATAATAATAATTCGATGTTTAGCATTAACAAGAAGATAAAGTTAGACTTGAATTCTTCTTATCTTTGGCATTGTAGACTTGCTCATATAGGCAAGGCTCGCATGCATAAGCTGCAACAAGAAGGGCTTTTGCAAAATATCAATGATGAATCATTTGATAAATGTGAGTCATGCATATTTGGGAAGATGACTAAGAAACATTTTCATAGCAATATGGAGAGGGATTCTGATCTACTTGGTCTTATTCATACTGATGTGTGTGGACCACTTAGACATGTGTGAAAGAGAGGTGCTAGCTACTTCTTAACCTTTACTTATGATTTCAGCCGGTACGGTTATGTTTATTTACTTAAGCATAAACATGAGGTGTTTGAAACATTTAAGGTTTTCAAAGCTGAAGTAGAACTGCAATTGGGAAAGAAGATTAAAGCTCTTCGATCCGATAAAGGAGGCGAGTATCTAAGCCAAGAGTTTAAAGATTACTTAGCTGAGAATGGAATTGTATAGAATCTCACTTCTCCATATACTCCACAACAAAATGGTGTATCTGAGAGAAGAAATCGTACATTGTTAGACATGATACGATCTATGTTTAATCTTACTACTCTACCTTTATCCTTTTGGGATTATGCTTTGGAATCAGTTGTTCGCATTCTAAATATGGTTCCCACAAAGAAGGTTGATAAGACACCATATGAAATATGGCATGGTAAAGCTCCTAACCTGTCTTATTTAAAGGTCTGGGGTTGTGAGGCATATGTTAAACGTGACTCAGCAGATAAACTCCAACAAAGATCTGTAAAGTGTATCTTCGTAGGATACCCCAAGGAAACTATGGGTTACTACTTTTACTATCCAACTGAAAATAAAGTAATTGTTGCTAGGTATGGAGATTTTCTTGAAAGAGATCCCGTATCTCAAGAATTCAGTAGGAGAGTTTATGATCTGAAAGATGATCAAGAAGATGCATTACCTTCTGAAAACAGTAACGTACTTCCGGTAGAACCTGATAGTCTGGGTCCTCCACCAGAAGTTGAAGTGATTCCCGTTCGTAGATTCGTAAGGAATACGCGTGTACATGAACGTCTATGTCTTAACGTAGAGGTTGAGGAAACTATGTTAGGAGATCTTGGAGAGCCTACTAGTTATAAAGCTGCCATGGCAAGTCCTGATAAGGAAAAATGGCAGGTTGCAATGAATGGGGAAATGCAATCCATGAGAGAAAATGAAGTATGGGTAGAGGTTGACTTACCTCCAAACGCCAAGGTGGTTGGAAGTAAGTGGCTCTATAAGATTAAGACTGACATGGATGGCAATGTACACGTCTATAAAGCTCGTCTAGTTGTGCAAGGTTTTACTCAAACTTATGGCATTGATTACGAGGAGACCTTTTCTCCTGTAGCGGACATTAGAGCTATTAGAATTCTCATAGCTATAGCTGCATACTATGACTATGAGATATGGCAAATGGATGTCAAAACCGCCTTCTTAAATGGTCGCTTAGATGAAGACATCTATATGAAGCAAGCTGAGGGGTTCGTGGATCCACAATTTCCAAACCGTGTATGCAAACTTCAAAGGTCCATTTATGGATTGAAGCAAGCATCAAGGCAATGGAATAAAAGATTTGATGAAGAAATCAAAAGGTATGGATTTATTCAAAATCTTGATGAGCCATGTGTATATCACAAAGTTAGTGGGAGTGATGTAATTTTCCTAATTCTTTATGTCGATGACATATTAATTATGGGAAAAGACATTCCAAGTTTGCAAAATGTTAAGGCATATCTTGGGAAGTGTTTTTCCATGAAAGATTTAGGAGAAGCTGCATACATTCTGGGAATTAAGATCTACCGAGATAGGTCAAAGCGGTTAATTGGTTTAAGTCAAAGCGCTTACATTGATAAAATATTGAAGAGATTCAATATGCAAAATTCCAAGAAAGGATATTTGCCGATGGAAGTAAAGCATGGCTTATGTAGCGATATGTGTGCTTCAACACCTGCTGAGGTGGCACGCATGCAAAAAGTTCCTTATGCTTCGGCTGTAGGATCTATTATGTATGCTGTGAGATGCACAAGGCCAGATGTGGCGTTCGCTCAAAACATGACCAGTCGATATCAACAGAATCCGGGTGAACTTCACTGGATTGCTGTTAAACATATTCTGAAGTATCTTAGGAATACAAAAGATATGTTTTTAGTGTATGGAGGAAATCCAGACACAGAACTTGGTGTTACAGGTTACTGTGATGCGTCCTGGCAGTGCGATAAAGATGATACGAAGTCTCAGACGGGTTATGTCTTTGTCATCAATGGAGGAGCAGTTGACTGGAAGAGCAAGAAGCAGAGTACGATTGCGATGTCTGCGACAGAAGCCGAATACATAGCTGCTTCGGAAGCTGCAATGGAGGCTGTTTGGATTAGGAAATTCATTTCAGGGCTTGGTGTTATGCCTTCAATTGAATCACCTATTGATATGTATTGTGACAATTCTGCTACAATCATATTTGCCAATGACTATGTTCGGGAACAAGTCCGTGAAGGTGAAATAAATCTACTGAAAGTTCACACAGATGATAACTTAGCTGATCCATTCACTAAGGATTTAGCTAAAGACAAGCTTATTGGACTTGCTAATGGAAGTGGACTTCGTTTAGCTAATAGTTTCATGCATAACTGTGATTAGTATTTGGATAAAGGATATTGTAAAACATTTATTATTTTGATGAAATAAAGTTTGGATTATGTTTATTTTCATTTATAATATTGTTGTCCTATATTTGCATGTTTATTCCGTGAGTAACTAAGTTATTCTAAATGTCCGTTGTCGATTAATGATATGGGAGTATCATTAAATTAAGACAAATCTGAGAGATGTGGTAGAATATACTTGAAAGTATATTGATGAGAATGCATACCAATTTCGGATGATATTCAATGAATTGAATATAAGACTTATCCCAACTACATAATTTACTTTGTGGATATTGTTATAAGTAAATTATGAATAGTTATCCTCAGACTTGAGATACCAGATAAGTGTCATGAATGTAGTGCATTTATGTGAAGCAACTTAACGCTATACGTAACTGGTAGTCATAAGGGTTGTTTTCAGAAATGTTACAAAGTTTGTGGGTTATTCTTGTAGTCAAGATAGAATTTGTTCCTTCAAATTTATTTGGAGTTTAATACTGCTGGGCCCCTCGTAGGGTTGACAAGATGTTTGTGCGGCCGCACCCAAATCTCCCCTAAATATGTTTAGATGATTCGGTAATCTTGGTCAATCACTTACAACGAGAAACATAATAGTTTTATAAAGAATGACTTAATTCCATATCTTTATTTAACGTGGTATAAGAAACAAAAGGATAATAATAATGAGAAATCATTAAAAGGTTTTCCAGGAGCCTTACTCGAGTTGTACTAGAGGCATCGAAGTGTTGCTAGACGCTAACCGATGTGATCACTCTATTAAGATATATCCAAGTGGGAGCTGTTAGTTTTATGGATATAAATTAGTAGACGTGAGTTAGGATCGAACTCGAGACTACGGGATTGCACATTTTACGTATGAGAATTTAAAGTTAATAATTAAATATAAACGTTATATTTATTTATTTATTAAACGAAATAACTAACGAACGTTAAGTAATTAATGTAATGGACTAACGGGCGTTAAAGGTATTTGGAAAAGGACTAGATTGCAAAGTTTGGAAGTTTCCGGAATCCCTTGGGGACGTGATGCACCGATCGGCCAAGGAAAAAGGAAACAAAGCCACAACTTGTTCACCAAGTTTGCTTGGGTATATATACAAGGCTAGGGGTCTTGTTTTTGCATCTCTTGTATTCATTAGCTAAACCCTAAAATTGTTTTTGTGTGTGTTTTTGCTCTACAAACCGATCGGCCACCCCTTGGTGTCGATCCATCACTTTTCCACAAACCAAGTTATTTGTTTGATAAAAACTAGCATTACTTTAATTCGGTTTAGTACGTGTGTACAAGAACGCAGTAATAACACACTATTGTTATTATCTTGGATTGAATTTCAAAACGGTAAGGGGTAATTCACATAATCATAATTAAATCAAATTAGGGTTCATCCGTTGCTAGTTTGTGGATTTGATTCTTGTTCGGCTAGAATCAAGAAAAGGTACGCATATTCTTTTATGTTAATTAATTGTTCATTAATAAATCCTATACGCTTCCGCTTGAATACTTTGATGTTTGTAATTATTTATTTGAATGTCTTGATATATAATTCCAACAGAGTGTTGTCTAGGCCACTACTGTCCATGGTAATCTTATGTTTAGCACCTATCTATTAACTTCAGTTTACGCTGAAAAAACTTTAGGCAGTAAACAGGTTTTACCTATAAATAAGTCCAAAATAAAACCTTTAAGTTTTAACAATGTATGTGAACAAGAATTTGAGGCATTTGAAACAGAATCTAAAAGATAGATATGAGTTTTTGTTTTGTCCCACATAGATGAGTGAACAAACATTAGAGTTATTGATAATTAAGACCATGAAGTTATCATACAATAATGAGAAGAGAAGATGTCGAAAAGTCTTACGCATTGCTCTCTTCATTGTCTTTTCTCCTTGTTTTTAAAATATTGTGTTAAATGGATTCCGTTATCATTTACAATTTAACCGCTAACAACTGTTTGCATCGCCTATCCTTTATAATAACGACCATTTAAAATTTAAAGTTTTTTTTTTACGTTTTTGTCTGTTTCTATATGTTTTCGTCCATTTCTATACATTTTTCTTACGTTTTCATACGCTTTTATCATTTTTATACGTTTTCATAGGTTTTTATACGTTTTCATACGCTTTCGCCTATTTACTTATGGTTTCTTACATTTCCATACGTTTTTGTCAGTTTTTATATGTTTCCTACGTTTTCATACATTTTTATTCGTTTTATATGTTTTCGTCCATTTTATACGTTTTTATTCGTTTTCACATGTTTTTTTACGTTTTCGTCTGTTTTCTTACATTATCGGCCGTTTTATATGTTTTGTCCGTTTTTATACGTTTTCATCCGTTTTTATAAGCTTTCATCTGTTTTAAATAAGTTTTCTCATGTTTTTATACGTTTTCGTCCGTTTTCTTATGTTTTTATCCATTTTCGTCTGTTTTTATACGTTTCATCCATTTTTATACATTTTCATCCGTTTTTATATGTTTTTCTTGCATTTTTATACGTTTTTATACATGTTCGTCCGTTTGTAAAAGTGTTCTTACGTTTTCATACGTTTTCATCCGTTTTTACATGGTTTTGTCCGGTTTTATATGTTTTTTTGACGTTTCCATCCACTTTTGAAAATGTAATAAAACATATAAAACTGGACGAAAACGTATAAAGGCGTATGAAAACACAAGAAAACGGACGAAAACGTATAAAAACGTATGAAAACGGATGTATATATTGTGAAGTATGTTTGTATTAACTGTGATATTTTTATGTGTTTGGTTAGGTTGAAAGATGTGTTGAAAAGCATGTGATATGTTAAAAACTTATTCTTATTTTGAAGGGCCAATCATGGAAACACTCAAAACTAAAGAACAACACCCAGAACCCAAAAAGCACAGCCGCAATTTCTGAAAACCAAGAAACCTTAAAAGGTAAAAATGGGGAAAAACGGGAAGAAACAAAAGAACCAAAACCAAAATCATCGTATTCGTAAAGATGCATCTTACTACCTTGTTGACGAGGAACAACAACAACAGCTGACAAGTAACAATGATGATCCCAACTCAGATGAGGAAGAACAAGACCAAAACATAGAATCATATGATAATACTGATAGTCATTTGCCATCTAAGTTCTCACTTTATCAACAATCTGTACAGGTATATATTTATAGTTAAGAGAAATGATACATGTACCTAAACTTAGGCCTAAAGTTAGACCTAAAACCACTTGTCATCATCTTGATGGTTGCAGACAGGGACCACTTATTTTACAACCCGTCAGGATGATGACAAGTGTTTTTAGGTCTAAGTTTAGGCATAAGTTTAGGTCTATGTATCATTTCTCTATAGTTAATGGGTTTATTACTATCTTATAAAAGGCGTTTGAACAAGCTATTGGGTGTTTGTTTGGTTATTCAACTTTTGAAAAGTTAATAAAAGCTCAACTTTTTGGACTTATTTGCTTATCAACACAAGCTCAAGTTACGGGGTGTTTGGCCAATCTTATGAATTGGGCTTATGCTTATGTTATATAAGCGGCTTATGGCTTATACGTCATGAGCTCATAAGCCTTGCTAAGTGTTTGGCTTAGCTTATCATAATTGATAAGGTAAAATGACAAAAAGGTACATGAACATTTAAAGAGTGTAATTATTAAATGAGGGTATATAAGTCTTTTTATTTAATGTCCGTATATAAGCTCACCCCTCCTCAAGTAAGCCACAAAGTTTGGGCTTATCAAAATCCATTTATATAACCTCATAAGCCCACTCATATAAGCTTAGGTAAACACTTAGTTTAAGCTTATTTAACACATATAAGCTAATAAGCTTATAAACCTATCATATAAGCTTAGCCAAACACCCCCTAACTAGCTCATAAGCGCAACATTTTGAGCTTATTAGGTCTTCAAAAGCTCAATAAGCTCATATAAACCAGAAAAATAAGGTTAAACAAACACCTGTGTAACAAACTAGCACAAGCTGCAGTGCTGCACAAACTATTTAAGTTATTAGCTCATTTAAAACCGGTAAACTAACCTTATAAGGTGGTTTTATAAATAAGCATAAGCTGATTAAATTGGATAGCCTTTTGATTTAACACTTGCAACTTTATCACCATTTTTACCGTGTAGACTTAAATTGGTAACAGAATAAAAAGTGTAGAAAGTATAGTTCATTACTTAAAATTACGATTTGGAGAAGGTTGGCTACGTCTTGGTGCAATAACCTCTGCACGGCTATACTTATCTTGACAAAACATCTTTAATTTTAATGTGTTTTTACTTGTTTCTTAAATGTTTCGGATTTTGTTGATTCTTTGTTGCAGTCGCCTAAAGGAGACATTAGCTATCTACAAATGTTCTTTTTGACATATGTTGGTGGCAGGGCGCCACTTCATCTTCAAGAAGATTTCTGCGGCACTGCGTTGCTCAGGTGCTTTGATGAATCTTTTACTTTGAATTCTTATTTATTTGTGTGATGGCTACCCTTTGCTCATGTAGTAATTGTGATGTGTGGTTTAAGGTTACAAATTTACGATGCATATTGGCTAAGGGGGTGTTTGGCATTGCGTTTTAGACATCAAAGAAGAATCTACAAGTCAATTAGGTGTTTTTGTCATTGAGCTTTGAAAGTGCTTATTTGATCATCGCATCCTTAAAACAGTAGACTCCTATGTCTTGCATTGTTAATTATTATAATTATTTACTATCACAGATTATATTCGCAACATGATGCCTAAAACCATAGTATTAGAAAGGTATACCATCCTGAACCAACTATAAATTATTTTTACTTTAGTAGTATGTTATATGTAATCAATGTACTTTTCGTAAGTATTTAAGAACTTAAAGAAACTAAATAAATGATGTTGTTGAAAATGCTAAGCTATCAATCACATGATATAATTACAGTACAGAGTGGCTCAGAAGTGACTCGCGAAGAACTTCTGTAGGTCTAGATTTTGATCTAGAGGCTCTCGATTGGTGCATAGAGAACAATGTTAACAAAGTCGGGACTGATTTATCTTCTAGAATCTTTCTCTACCATGGTAACGTCTTACAACCACAAGAAGCGAAACTGGTTAAAAACAGTCTTCCAAACACCATGGATAACATAACACTTGAAGAAACCGAAAATGATTCTGAAGCACTTCCACCTCGAGACATAGTATGCGCGTTTAACTTTAGCTGTTGTTGTCTCCATACTCGTCATGAGCTAGTTACATATTTCAAACATGCTCTTAATGCATTGTCTAAGAAAGGCGGGATTTTTGTTATGGATCTTTATGGTGGTACATCATCCGAATGTGAACTTAAGATGCAAAGGAAATTTCCAAATTTTACGGTAATTGGTTATTCAATATTGGCTATTATAGGCACTTTGACACTTTGTTGCTAAACCGCCATTCACAAATGTTATATACTTGACGGATTTCGGTTATTATTTGCCAGTATACATGGGAGCAAGCTGGATTTGATATCGTTCAACGGAAAACAAGAATCAGTCTGCATTATACTCTGCTAAATCACCAGAAAAAGAAACTTCGCCACGCGTTTTCATATAGTTGGAGATTGTGAGTTTTCTTTTTCCTTTATTAAATCCTTATGCTTCATGGATTTGGATACTTTTGACGGGTATATTAGATATATTACTATTGGTCTAACAGTTACTAATCTTTGTGTCCAGGTGGTCGTTACCAGAGATTAAAGATTGTATGGAAGAAGCGGGATTTCGATCTGTTCATTTTTGGATCCGCCAAATGCCCGACAGTGAGAATATTAAAAGCATGGAAGGGTTTGGTTCAGCTCGAGATATCAAATATGAAGAAGTTACAAGTTTTCAACAGCAAGATTCATGGAATGCTTATATTGTCGCTGTTTCCTAGTGATAAATATGGGAAAATAAGGTTAATTTGAATTTCGTAGCTGTTATGTTCTTAATTAACACAGTGGATCCATGAAAACCTGAACAGATTTTTACAGAGTTGTACACTTGATCTTTCTAGAGTATTTCTTAATTCGACCCCAATTGCTGATGTAATTTCTTCATTTGCTTCCCAGCTTTTCGTTTATTGTTCTTTGGATTTCAGAATTGTCTGTATTTTGCTTCGAATAGCAGCGCTTAGATCTTGGATGTTTAAGGTCATCATGATAAAAGATAAGGTACGCCAAAAACATTGACATATGTGTTCAAACCTAAACATTTTTGCATGAGTAATGATGATAACTTCTTTACAAACTAAAACCAAGTTTTGTCATTTGTGTATATAAGTACTATGCATTATAAAGTTTATCACTGTTGTCGAATTTATTCAACCACCGTAAGAACTTTTTGTTTAATTTGAAGATTGCAATTACTTGTTCTATCCTTTTGCTTTTCTCTTAGGTTTAGGTCCCTATAGCATTGCCATGCTTAGATCTTCGTTGCCCTCGTCTTGGAACTTTTTTTGCCTTCAGCCCCCCTTTTCTTTGCTTGCGTTTTTCTAGGTGCCCTTGCCCTTTTGCATTTATGCTTTTATGCTTGTATGTTTATGCTCATGTTCCCCTTGTCTCTATTGCGCCTTATCTTTTCTATATGTTGTGTTCTCTTGCGGCATTTGCTTTTATATGTTTATGTCCTTTTTTCTCCTATGTTCTTGTGATGGTATTTGCCTATTTCATTTGTATGCCTGTAAGCTTACTTTTCGTCTTGTCTTTTAGACTCCTTATCCTTATTATTGCACACTTTCACACATGTACTTATATCTTAGCACTCCCACCCGTACACGTACACTTGCCGGATGTCTTCCCGGAAGTAGTCTCCCTACTTTCGGGTTTTATCCTGGGGTAGGGATAAGATCTATCTACATTCTACCTCCCTCATACCCCGCCCTGGTGGGATTAGGTATGTTGTTGTTGTGCAATTACTCTCTTTGACCATTAAAATCAAACTTTAAGTTTTGATAAAGTTTGACCTTTAAAGTGATGTGACTTGTATGACTGTATAAATCTTCAAATTGAGAACAAACATACCCCTTTCATTTTATGCATAGCATATTGTGCTCTCTAGGAAATGAGCCTATTCCTTGTTGAAATTATGAAAATTCAAAACCAAAAGTTCAAAATCTGTTGATGATTCAATAGATGAAGTCATGGTAATTGAAGATAAAATTCATTTATAGATCAGAAACAAAAATAAAAGTGGAGGCTCGCCTTTGGTAGAGAATGTCTAATGAGAGAGGAGTACATGTATAGTACAAATTTGTGGTCACAACAGTGACTGCATGGCAGCACTTATTCCAAACAAACAATTTGATTTATTCAATAAATATAAGTATTATATAATAAGTATGTGGAATTAATTGGTCTTACAAAAGTATTTGTCAAAGGCAGCAGCAACTTTGAACGAGCAACTGAGAAAAGATTATGTGGATGTGAAACCGAGTAAAGTTGACTCAGTTGATTGCGTTTAAGGAGCAGAAGATAGTTCGTTCTTTGTTCACACTGAGAGTGTCTATCCAAATACTCGAAAGTGTTTGGAAGTTCCTTCTGGCCCCTTGTATAACTTCAAGAGCAGGATGTTTATATTTCAAGTCATTCATAACATTCAGAGAAACAAAACTTGTTCAGAAAAATATCATCAAATTTATCTTCTTCTCCATTTCTTTTCTGCTTAAAGTAACATATTCATGGGTTCCAATGTAATAGACAACTATGACCAAGCTTTGAATCCACTCTATCAATGCAAGAATATCTCAAGCGATTTGATAAATGACTTGCGGTTGGTCTTATACAAGTTACATCAACAAAAGAGTTTCAGCAAACCTATGCCATGGATTGGGATGTTTATCGCGTTAGCATCTCTATGTTGCGTCCTCGCGATAGTGGCTGATTTATTACATAGTTGGCAAAACCATAAAATATGGGTTCCATGCAAGTATTTTACTCTGAATGCTGTTTCTCTCACTGTGATAGCTGTTGCAGTGAAGCTACCCATGGATCTGACTAGTCCAATGCCAGATCTTATGGACCAGCAAGCAAAGTTAGGAAGTGTGGCGTTTATGTGCATCATGATGGCTTTACTCTTGCCTTCTTTAGCAACCATGAATGGAAAGGAACTTGTCACAAACATCATAGCTTTGGGTCTTCTGGTCATCACCTTGGTTGTGAATGTTTGCATCCAAATAAATACGGGTTTACTTTACAACCTGGGTGCTGCTGATACAATAAAATCAAGGGACATATTTGCATTTGTCAATAGAGCAATAGCAATCACTTATGTAGCTATCTTACTCATGTTACTGATGATATACATATGCTCAGCTCTAATGATTTTAAAATCAAAAGAGGATTTAGAATCTAAATACCAAGCAGCACATGAAAGCCAACAACAAGCTGGACAATTAACTGTTGAGAATTTAAAGCAGCGTGTGATCAACTATGGAATCCTGGCAAGAACAGGCAGCCCACAGTTGATGACAATTTGCTCTCCTACATGCTCTGCTTCTTCGGTAATATGTGTTTTAATCTCTTCGTTACATGTTACTATAACGCTTTATAATCTTATACGTAAAAGCAGCTATAAAGCCTATGATTCAGATTATAAGTGGTCAATCTTAGTAATTTTTGTTATACAATCTATTGGAATCGCACTGGGATCGATTGTCCTGTGCTATAGATTCTATGCACCCTTACTCTTTAAGCCTTCCACAAAAGGGATTTGGAAGCTTATAAAGTTTTATGAAGTAGAGAGCTATTGGACACACACATTATCCGACTGGAAACAGAATAGACTATATTCATCCAGTAGCCCAAACTTTAAGATTGTATTTTATAAACTACAAATCCTAGGTCTTACACTTTTAACACTCTCTCAGAAGGCAATTGTCACAACTTGCAAGGCAATAAGGATCATCCCGGTGTTGATATCGATATGTGTTTCTTATTTCATTGATTGTGTGCACCGATTTGTATTCCGGTTTAAATCCTTGTTAGTATCACTTTTTGGTATTCAATTGCGTAGGCAACCGGAAACAAACAGAGATATTCGCCAGTATGTTTTGCAACCTCAAGATGGTATGGAGGTTGGAGATAGAGCACTCTATTATATTTTTAAATCTGTAGAACGCTCGATTCAGAATGCTAAAAAGCAACAACCCTCCAAACTTATGAAACTTCTAGAGAATTTTAGAGACTTTGAAGGAGTTAAAAAGTTCGATAGCCTACTTGTTCAATCATTGCCTGGAGTAGATTATCCCAATTGCTGGAGCTTACCGGTCGTAACGTTGGCAACCATCGCACTCTCTCTCCATAGGATCCAACCCAGTACTTTGAAGAACTTTCTGAACGAGGTGAGTGAAGGTCTTGTTTATGTCAAACTTGTGGAAAAAGCCTCAATAATAACGATGAGCTTGTAAGCGTTCAAAAAGCGGCCGAAAGATTGTGGCCAGAAGTTGAAGTCTACCACAAATGGTTAGGAAACAACCTGCAAGACCCTGATTTTCGAGTGAAAACAGCAAAACAGAGTGTTGAGCGGTTCAACGAGAAAGCTAGAAACATGGAAACTGTGGTGAGAAGTACTATGGATATATGTGCCAATTCAATGAGACGTGTCACCCAAACAATCCTTCTTTTTGACAACATAAACGAGGTTAGCCAAGAGGAACTATTCAAGGAATTATTATCAATGATATCTGAAATATTAGCTGCTTGTCTCACCAACTTACCCGAAGTCATAACATTGAAATGCAACACAAGTGAAATAGAGAAAAGGGAGGAGAGTGTCCATGCTGCAGCCACACTTTTTGGCAAGACTTCGGAGATCATAAATGCCCTTACAGATCGTGTACCTGCAAGCTTGATCAATAATCCAGGTGAGTTGCCGTTTATTGACAACTGGCGTGACCATCTAATGGCTCCAGCTCCTTAAACTGATTACGCTCTTCAAGTGACTTCAAGTACCTGTTAGATGATATTTTGTAATGGGCTCAAGCCCGACTTCTAAATAGTCTTTGTATTACTATAAAATTTTATCGCTTCCCAGTTACCCGTTAACTATTATTTACAGGGGCGGAGCCAGGATTTCAAGTTAGGGGGGGGGGGGGGGGGGGGGGGGCGAATTTTTTTAATATCATAGTTCGAAGAAAGGGTTATAGGTCAAAGATGTTACTAAAGTTTACGTGAAAGTTCACCTAAGTTACTAAAGTTTTTTTCGTTACAAAGATGTTATTTAAGTATACGGGTTTGTCATTTGGGTTACTCAAAGATTAAAAATGTTACATAAATGTTACTGCGAGGGTGGGCAACCGGCTGATTACCGGTTCCCCTTGTCCACGTCAGCACCAAAGTTTAAAATGTTACAAGGAAGTTACTATAGTTTACGGGTTTATTAAATAGGTTACTGAACCTTAACAAAAAATTACTATGCGTTTTTTTTTTTTTTTTTTTTTTTTTTTTTTTTTTTTTTTTTCTAATTTTTTTTTTTATTTTTTTTTTACATTTTTCTCCTTCGCATATCTTTGTATATTTTCGTACATTTCTATCCGTTTTTATACGTTTATGAATGTTTTTCTCTCTTGTCATACTTTCTTTACATTGTTTTACGTTTATGTACGCTTTTCTCTCTTGTCGTACGTTTTTCTCCAGTTTCGTACGTTTTTGTCAATTTTTGTACGTTTTCATCTATTTTTCGTTTATTTTCATACGTTTTCATAGGTTTTCATAATTTTTTTTATTAGATTTGTGTGCGCATTTATATGCTTGTGTACGTTTCTTACGTCTTTTTACGTTTTCATACTAGTTTTATGTTTTTCTACACCTTTGTATGTTTTATACGTTTGTATGTTTTATACGTATGTAAAAATGTGTATAAATACGTGTATAAAAAGTGTATAGAATTGTGTGAAAACGTGTAAAAATAAACAAAATCGTATGAAAATGGAAAAAACGTAAGAAAAACAGAAAAAAATGTCTGAAAACGAAAAAAAGTAAGAAAAGCAGATAAAAACGTAAGAAAAACATACGAAAACGTAATAAACTAGGCGAAAAGGTATAAAACGGACAAAAACATATTAAATCGGAAAAAACGGACAAAAACGTAAGAAAAATGGACAAAAACGTATGAAAACGGAAAAAACGTAAGAAAAACGGATGAAAGTGTAAGAAAATAGGCGAAAACGTATAAAAACGAACGAAAACGTATAAAAACGAACGAAAACGTATAAAAACGTATGAAAACAGTAAACCCGTAAAAAAAAGGGTCAAAAAACGTAAGAAAAGCGGACAAAAATGTATGAAAACCAAATTTTTAGTTAAGTATAAACGGTCGTTAGGATAAAGGACTAACAGTGCAAATGTTTTTTGCAAATGGCCGTTAGCTAACGGAAAAAACTAACGACAGTTAGTCTGAGGGACCATTTTTGAAATTAACGAAAAAATAAACCTATAGTAGAAGGTTAAAACATACAGAGTAACTTATATAACCGGTAACTAAACTTTGGTTACCT
The DNA here is from genome assembly GCA_019973895.1 of Chrysanthemum seticuspe. Lineage (NCBI taxonomy): Eukaryota > Viridiplantae > Streptophyta > Magnoliopsida > Asterales > Asteraceae > Chrysanthemum > Chrysanthemum seticuspe. The sequence goes on from BPTQ01000008.1 coordinate 36,160,245, forward strand.
CTTTGTAACGAAAAAAACTTTAGTAACTTAGGTGAACTTTCACGTAAACTTTAGTAACATCTTTGACCTATAACCCTTCGAAGAAATATAGCAAAACATTAAATTCCTTAAAAATAGACGAAGAACCAAATATCTCATAGAAAAAGAAGTACCGCCATAAACTAAATTAACTTACATCATACTTCATCAATGTTAATAGAATTCCAATGACCTTGGCTTTTAATCCTTTATGTCATGAACTAACCTGCCATTGAAAAAGAATAGTTAAGATATACAAACATTACCTTTTATGTCATTAATAAGTAATTCGTTTTAAGAATAATAACAAGAAACTTCACCTTGCGCTTCTTCATCATTTGGACACGTCTTTGTGATTTGGAGTAAAAGTCATCAATTATTTTCTCTATACAAAGGGTACCAACAATCTCCCTTATGATGTTAATAATCATACTACTTTTAAGAAAGTCATCACTCATGATTCTTGAACGATTTCTTTGGATCCAGAGTAACACTAAGACGAAGAAGCTCTGAAACAGACTCATTAAATCTGTTGTTTAACTCTTGCAACTGACTATCAATAGCAACTATAAACACATATACCCGATAGTGATGCTCTACACTCGCATCATCTTTCTTATGACGAGACTGAATCACATCTCTATAGGTGGCGTTCATATCAGGAATTTGAATGTTATGTTTGCCACAAAAGCAAACAACTTGATCTAGAAGTGATTCCCACCCATTATCCCTTAGATTTTGAATCAATGTCTTCGTAGTTGAAACTAACGCTGCGTTCCCGAGTTTTATTTTTGAAAGAAGAGAAAAGAAATGAGAAGAAATCAAAATGAATTCGTGTTCCACAGTTTTTTCAAGACAGAAGAGAAGAGAAGAGGAAAGGAAATTTGGCTAAACTTCTCTCCAAAACTTTCTTTCCAAAAGTGGGATGATTTGGAGAGAAGTTATTTTAGGAAGCTTTCAATAAATGTAATTACCTAAATGATCCAATATAAATCATAACTTTTATATATAGTAAAGGGTATTATTGTAAAATCATCAGTTATCTCTTCTTTTCTCTTCTAACTTAGAAACATGATATAAAAAATAAAATTTCATTCATCTTCTCTTCTTTTCTGTCCATTTTTAACTCTTCTCTTCTTTTCTTTCATTTAAAAACTTGGGAACAGAGTGTAAAGTCAATGCATTGACAATATCTTGAGACTTATTTTGCAAAAATTTGCAAAGCTTGTCTGTAATCTCTATTATCTTCTTCATAAGATGCAAAACCACAACAAAATCAAATGATAACAGATGTGTAAGAGCATATTTAGCATCACCTTTTTGAGGACCAGTAGATCGTCCAAGAAAAATGTCATTCAATACCACACGACTTGGACCAAACAATCTCAACAAACTACAAATGGATTTGAAGTGTGAACTTCATCTAGTATTTCCAGCCTTTTGTATGTTTTGCATTTGATTAGATCCTCTTCCACCTTCAAGTTCTCCCATTTCAGCTAGATGTGAAATTTCAGCAAGTTGAGCATCTTGTAATTGATCATTACGCTTAGTAGAAGAACCTATTACATTAACGATGAAATTCAAATGCTTAAAAAATGTATGCACCTCAGACACATCTTTGGATGCTTCAACAAGAGCTAGTTGCAATTGATGAGCAAAGCAATGTACGTAGTAAGCATGAGGATATTCATTCAAAATCAAAGCTTTTAGCCCATTCCATTCTCCACGCATATTACTAGCTCCGTCATATCCTTGACCTCGAATATCTTGAACATCAAGCTTAAGGTTAGATAAAGAAGATACTATCTCATTCTTCAGAGTCAATGCATTCGTATCTTTAATATGAACCAAGTCCAAAAACCTTTCTTTGATATATCCATTTCGGTCTACAAATCTCACAACAATGGCCATTTGCTCTTTCTTGGATTCATCTTGAGATTCATCGACTATCAAACAATACTTTGTCGTCCCAATCTCTTCTCGAATGGCTTCTTGTACCTTCATAGCAAACATTTGCAATAGTTCTTTTTGAATATCAGGTGAAGTATACTTGGCGTTTTGAGGGGCCTTTTCCAACACAACTCTAGCCACATCCTCGTTATATGAAGCAATAAGTTTTACCAGTTCAAGATAATTTCCTCGATTTATTGAAGTGGGTCTGCCCCTTAAAGGACATGTTTTGTAATGTAAGCCACTTAGTAGAATCAATAGTTATTTTAAGTCGTAGCCTGTTATCCATTATTTCTTGTTCTGTTTGCTTATCTATCACGTTCTCTGTGTGGCATACTTTGTTTTTCAAATCTTCATAGCATCTGACTAAAAAATTATGAGCCAAGGTAGGAGTCTTACCTTCATGAGTGACGAAAGGACATTGTTTGCCACTATTAACCTTTCTCCAACTGTTAAAACCTTTTAGAGTAAATGTTTCGGATCCAACTCTCCCTATAGGCTTCCTACCAAAAAGATAACATGGGAAACAAAATGCAGCATCATTCTTATCAGAATATTCCAACCACCAAAATCTTTTAAACCATGTTGCTTGGAAGCTACGCTTATGAAGACCACAAGGAGTAAGAGGATAATGTGATTTAGCAAGTTGATAAGGTCCGAGTCTAATATAAGTTCGTCTAATCTCATCTTGTTAATTTACATGATAACTTGATATCGGAAGTCGCAAACCTGGATCACGAATCAAAGAGTCTAATTTGACCTCATTGGGATTATATGTAGCATTTGTTTCAGGTTCAACTTGCACTTCATGTGGCTCTTCAACAACATTATCATCATTGGTTTGAGCTTGAGTTTCAGTTTCAGTCTCAGTCTCAGTCTGAGTCTCAGTCTCAGTTTCGGGGTCCTGAACAACATCTTGTATTCGCTTGTAAAAATAATCAATTGTTCTCTTCTTACTCATGACTCATAAGTCAACCTAACATCATAAATTTTTTTGTAACAAAAGTAAAATACAAGTTAATACGGGCAATAATAGTCATCAATTAGTGAATACTGAATACCAATTTTCCATACTCTCGGTTAAGATTTATACAATTAAACTTTACCCAATTAGTGAATACAAATTTAACACAAGCAATAATCATACAATCAATTCATAGTCATCAAGTATTCAAGTGAATAAGTGATCATTAAAGCTCTAAAAAACCTCTTAGTCCAATCGAATGATTCAAAAAATACAATACATAAAGTAGTAAATGTGATCATTAATGAAAACTAAATATTAATAAGCATTCAATACCTTAATAAATGAGAGCAAAATTGTGCATTTGTGAATTGTGATCAATGGGAAAATTGCAATTTGCAGTAAAAAACTTCTTCCTTTTTTTTACAAACTGATCGTATAATAATATTGGGAGAGGCCGACCTTTACAATTCTCAGATTTGGGCTATGCAAAATGGGCTTAACTGGGCTAGTTGGGGGGGGGGGGGGGGGGGGGGGGGCTAGCACCTGCTAGCTACCCCATCCCCTCCGCCCCTGATTATTTAGCTTCCAGAATTGTGTGCGATTATCACATAAGTAGCAAGTTGTATGCTTGAAGTCAGCATGATAAGAAAGTATAGTGTTATATCACCAAAAGTCTATAGGCACATGGAAAGTTCAAGCATCAACAATAAGTGATCTATGTAGCTTATGTTATTATTAGTTTATGTGTTCTCCTGTAGTTATAAGCGGTTATGTGTCCTAAGCAGTTATGTCCTTTAGCAGTTGTAGTAGCAGTTGTGTAATAAGTTTATATATGGGTTAATGGTCTGAAAAATAATTCAACTTGCCACGTTTTACTATTGTGACAATAAACTCTTAATTTTCCTATTAAAATAAAAAGTTTCTTAATGACCCTTATTATAACCAAATCTATGACGTGGCACTCTTAAACCCTTTTTTGCCCGTTTGACTTGAATGGTTCCCGTTATAAAAAATTGAGAGGGCTGTTTTACCAAAATACGAAACTTATTACACAATTTTATAAAACACGTTTTCCCCCAAATCAAGCCTTCTTCTTCTACTTTGAACAGTCTTTGCATATCTTATTACACAATTTTACACAATATAATATAAAACACGTTTTCCCCCCAAACTCTTTTCCCCTTTTTTAATACACAGTTTAACCCTAAAGAAACAGTCTTTGCATATCTTTTTTTACTGTTTTTGTTTACTATAATGTGATTTGAATGATTCTATGATATGGGTTTGTGTTAGTTTTACTTGAAGTTCAGTAAATTTTATGTAGGTCAGTTTGGTTACAATGTGTTTTGGTTAGCTATTTGATATGGGTATGTTGTGATTTTACTTGAGGTTTAGTAATTTTGAAGTGGGTCAGTTTTTAATCACATTTTAACCGGAAAGGAGCAATCTTTACATATCTTTTTTACTGTTTTTGTTGGTTAAAATGGGGTTTGAGTGATTCTGTGATATGGGTTTGTTTTAATTTGACTTAAAGTTTAGTAATTTTTATGTGGGTCTGTTTGTAACATTAACTAGGATGTTTATATTGAGATGCAATGTATCTGATTTTGACTTTTTAATGGTCAAATTGATTAGTCTTTAACTTCAGTATGTGTAAAGTTGTGTTGGTTGAAAGAAATTTGTTAGCTGCATTGATTCATAAAGAACCGATCTAATGTTAGAAGTTAGAACACACTGTGAGTTGACCTTGATAAATAGTAAGTTTGACTTTTGCAAAATCGGATGTTGATTCTATAATGAAATGGAATATTGATACTACCATAGGCACATTGATATGAATTTGATTATTACTGTGCAAAACTACCCTTTGAGTATATTTGGTGATGTTATATGAGTATAAATGCATAATTTTACCGAGTTCTTGTTCAATAATATGATCTTTAACTGCTGTCTTGAGAAAATTTTGTATATACGTGATGTATGTGTTATATTTTTGATTAATTAGGAAAACAATCGGCTCCAACAAGTGGAAAAAGACCATTAGAGAAGTCTGATAGCGAGAATGGTACAAGGTTAGAATCGTCCATGAAAGACAAAGTTAGTTTAGATTCTAGTTCGAGTTGAGAGAGAAAGTGATGAATCTGAGCTTGGCAGAAGGCAAGGTAGAACTGTCCACGCAAAAGTTCCAAATTTGACAGCTAGTTCTTCATCAAGAAAAGAGAAGCGTGAATTTTTCACTGACTCTGATCAAAGTAGAAGAAGAAGGCTTGATTTGGAGGAAAACGTGTTTTATAAAATTGTGTAATAAGTTTCGTAATTTGGCAAAACAGCCCCCTCAATTTTTATAACGGGAACCATTCAAGTAAAACGGGCAAAAAAGGGGTTAAGAGTGCCACGTCATAGATTTGGTTATAATAAGGGTCATTAAGAAACTTTTTTGTTTTAATAGGAAAATTAAGAGTTTATTGTCACAATAGTAAAACGTGGCAAGTTGAAGTATTTTTCAGACCATTAACCCTTTATATATTGTATAAATCAGAAAAGGAATAGACAAGTTGTCTTTCTAGAAAAGTGTGTGTGTTTAAGAGATCGGAGAGTTCTCTCTAATGAGCTCTCAAAATTCATGAGTAAATCGAATAAAAAAGACAGAACAACAACAACAAAGAAATACTCTAACCCGTCATTTGATTTCACCCTACAAAGACCCATAACCAGATCCATATGTAGTTATATGAATCTTTGAATTCAAAGCAAATCCCACCACATTCCTTCAGTTACGTGCAAAACACACTTTGCTTTATGCATGCCTTTTTATGTATATCGGAGGCTCTGTGCCATCACCAAAGCCTTTTAACACACACACACACACACAAAATACACATGTATTAATAGTACATGAACTAATTAAACGTAAATCTCATATTATGTGCTTATATTATAAAAGAGCATGAAATTTTGTAGCCCTCGTCAAGCGGTGGCCTTGTGCGATAGTACCGCTTGCGCTCCCTTAAAGACGGCCCTGACTTTATGGAGACTACTTCTAGTTGAAACTGGCCCGTTGACATTCTAAATATGGAAGGTAACCATAGGCATTTAAAAGATGATTTTTGAGTTTTATTTTTGTTCTTAGGCAACATTTTTATTTTATTGTACTAATTTGCAGGTTGTATAACCATGAAGTTATGGTACTATGGTTGAGATTGTGTGAAACGTTTCTACAAAGATTTTTGTACATTCGACACCTTTTACGTTATTATGAATAGTTTTGACTATTTTTTTTTTCTTTAGCAAAAAGTTTTGACTATTACTCTATACTTTTCATATTCAGTGTTCACATTCTTGTTTTGGATGTTACAAAATAAGTGTCTAGTTTACATTTCAACAATAAAAATATTTTAGTAGGTAGATATGATATTTGATTGGTGGAGTATGTTATTAGTGTGATTTCCTAAAACTTCGTGCATTATGAAACTGGACACCTATTATGAGATGTAGGGAGTATCTAATGTCAATGTAAATGAAGTTTCAATTTAAAGAAAAAGGTTTAATTTGGTGAAGAAACTCTAACCCTTATGCCGATTACTATACTAACCCTTTTCAAACAACGAACCTCACGCAATACTCGCATGTGATAGTGACTTTTCGACTGAAGTTAGGTTTAAACCCATGCAATGCAAGTTTCAAACTCAACAAGTTGTGACATGTTTATTCCTTGTAATACATCATGGTTCAAAGTCACCAGTCACCACCGCCAATGCATCCACCCTTCCCCACATCGAAACTCTTTTTGCCTGCACACTGCACACTTAAGTGATGAAAGGGAATATTTTTAAGGCCTTAAAGTTGTCTCTTCATATCATATTAAGTTAACTATTCATAAAAAAGTTCATTCATTTAATATTTAAACACTCTTTAAAATGTAATGACCTTCCCAAGTTAATTCATCCATGATGGAGTAATTCCTACTCATAATAAATAAACATTTAAACAAACTTATGCAATTCAATAATCACCCACCTAAATCATACCCACACCCTATATACCTTACTATATTAAAATTAAAATGCACCTCCAACATTCATCAATGTGTAGCAAAAAATAAAGGAGCAGACGAGCTATGATCTACTTAAAGTCAATAATGTACAAGCTTTAAATCATATATCTTACGATCTCGATCTGTTTCTTGACTCCCCAAAACAAGATACACAAAAAGAATATGAAGATGATACGTAGAATGCGCCTTCTGTTCAACATATTATTTGCTTTTGCCATGGTCGCTACAGCCACCGCTATTTGTTTCTGGATTGTCGCTATACGTGTGGGCGACTACTTTTTATCATTAAGTAATGTGGAAGGTACACATTATAGTATGTCATAAGTTTTGTATTATGAATGTTACAAGAGTCAGTATCTGTTTATAGTTTTATTACTTTATATATACCTTTAGTTACTGAAACTTTTTCAGTATTTTTACTTTTTTTTAAAAAAAAGAAAAGAAAAAAGGTGATACTTTTCAGAATATTTTACTTTTTTTTTTAAAAAAAAAGAAAAAGAAAAAATTTGTTCGTCAAACAGTTTCATATCTAATGTATACACATTATCAGGAGGTACGGAAAATCTTATGACATTTGCATCAGTTGATTTAGCTGATGATTCACTAAAACGTGACGTGAAAGAGTTAGTAGAGGGTGATTTTCGAGTCGCTCAAAGCATTCGACGACGTTCCTATATGTCCAATGGCCGATTCCATTTAGACATCGGACCACGGTCTGAAGTTACAGGTGGACCCATGGATATGGCGTCTTCAGAGTTTAATACACTCTGGTCAAAAGTCAGTGAACATATCGATGATTGGTGGGCCCACCATCGTTTCGAGCCCAATATAATGTCAAACATGGTCGATGTTCTTGACTCTAGGCAAAAGTATAAAACATGTGCCGTTGTGGGTAATAGTGGGATCTTGCTTGAAGATAATTTAGGCGAAATGATTGATAGTCACGAGTTTGTGATCCGGTTAAACAACGCAAGAATCCACGGATTTGAAAAATTCGTGGGTTCGAAAACTAGTCTTTCGTTTATGAATAGTAACATTTTACATTTATGTTCGCGCGTAGGTGGTTGCTTTTGTCATCCATACGGTGAAAATGTGCCTATAATGTTGTACATGTCACAACCGGTACATTTTCTTGATTGTGTTGTGTGTAATTCGTCACACAAGTTGCCATTAACGATCACAGACCCACGACTTGACGTGTTGTGTTCACGGATTGTTAAGTATTATTCCATGAAGAGGTTTTCAAAAGAAACCGGGAAGACGTTAGAGGCATGGGCCGCGGCTCATGGGGGAGTTGAATTTCATTATTCGTCCGGTATGCAGGCTATTATGGTTGCTTTGGGTGTTTGTGACAAAGTTAGCATTTTTGGGTTTGGTAAATCAGCTTCGGCTAAGCATCATTATCACACGAATCAAAAATCCGAGCTTGGGTTGCATCATTATGAGGCGGAGTATGATTTTTACGAAGACCTTGTGAATCAACCCGAGGTCGTACCCTTTGTTTCTAACGAGTTCAAGTTCCCAACTGTTGTAATTCATAGATAGAAAATTTTAGCCTCTCTTTTTAAACAAACTGATGCAAAATACTTACAAGTTAATTGAATTAGCAACATCAACTGAATTATAGGAAACAAATATTACGATTTGAGGATAGTAAAGAATCTTATAAACTACTCAAATGATGTATACAAATTTTAGAAAAAGTTGACAAAGGCATAAGTTAAATAAGTAAAATTATAACGTCGTATGCAAAGATAGTTTTAGAAAATTAATTTGCCATCTTAACATGTTTATGAATTGTAATATAAACAAAGATTATAGACAAACATTGATGTCAACGTCATATGCAAATGGTTAAAATATTCGTATATAAGAAAGGATTGGTTTGTTGAGCTAGTTAACTCGGAACAGTGGCGGTTTTATGAAGCTGAGGTAGATTTGGGTGAAGTTTCTTTGAGGCAAAATGTCGAACGGTGGGTGGGTGGTAATTTTCGCACTGCGAAAAGATCATTTTTCGGCTGGGAGGATAGGGAGGAATCTTGGATTTGAAGTCACCGGAGTTTAGTAAGCTTCGGTTGGAGGTGCGAAAAGGTTTGCAAGACTGGTTTCGAAAACGTCGATTTAGCGCGAATGTCATGTCGAAAATGGGGCGAAAGTATAGGAGTTGTGCTGTTGTGGGAGTTGTGCTAGGTGGGAAAATAGATGGGCATGCGTTTGTGATCCGGTTGAATGACGCGCAAATTGGGGGGTTTGAGACATTTGTAGGGTTGAAAACGGGGCTTTTGATGAAGAATTTGATTCAAGTTTAATATTGGCATAGTCTCTTCCTATATGTATGTGTTCTGTTCCATTATTTTTCTTTCAGTGATTTAAGGTAAGTTTAATCAGTAGCTCTATGATCCTGTAAGAGGTATGCTAGCTAGAGACTGTCTTTTGAGGTCAAACCAGAGAATTTTTGTATCGATAATGTAATCACAATGTTAGAAACGTAAACGAGCATTCATCCAAAGCTGTACTATGTCATAAAGTTTAAACGCCGTTTGTTTAGAAACGTAAACGAACATTCATCCAAAGCTGTACTATTTGTCATTAAGTTTAAATCCCGTCTGTTTGCAGAATCTAACCTTTACTTTTGCCAACCAAACACCTCGTGGGATGGAATTTGAATTCAGTTCCATCTTTTATCAATAGAGCTATCAAATGGAATTCAGACTCCAATTTCATCACATTTTTATAAATTTTTGGAGACCAAACAGGGCCTTGAGTTAGAAATATGATGAAACTGAAATTTGAATCCCATTCCATAGACTGTTTGGTCAGTATAACTATGGAATTTTGGGATTCTGGGTCGAGGGATTGTATGTAATGTGCTGGTATTTGACAGAAATCCGATATTAAAACACACATAAATGGTGACGTTCATTTGAGAGACAAACTATACAATATAGATCCTTTGTTTCTAAGCTTCATTTACGCTGTAGTTGGCTATCATTTTGTTGATATCGAGTTTAGGTCAGATCCCAAAAACATGTTTATTGACTTATGTGTCATTGAGTTTTGGAGTATAAGAATTAATGGAGTTTGTTAGTTGTTAATTCATGAATGACGGAGATCACAACATAACAAAATGACATGTCCAACTTACGACAAAAGGAGACTTTGTTGATTTAATTAGACAGACTTGCAACAACAAACTTTACCTAGGATTCTTAAAAGGATAAGACAGGTACAGATGGTGACTTGTTGATTTAATTAGACAGACTTGCAACCAAATGACATGTCCAACTTACGACAAAAGGAGACTTTGTTAAATTTGCAAGTCTTTCATAGCATTCAAAGAAACATAAATTGTTGACACAGATATCAGTTAGTTTATCTGTTCTCATATTATGGACGATTACTTGGTAGACAACTATGAACAAGCTTTGGATCCACTTGATCGATGCAACAATATCTCTAGCGATTTGATGAATGGCTTGTGGTTGGTCTTATACAAGTTACATCAACAAAAGAGGTTCAGCAAACCTATGACATGGATTGGTATCTATATCGGGGTAGCATCTCTATGTTGCATCCTCGCAATGGTGGCTGATTTATTACATAGTATTAAAAAAAAAACACCTTGGATTCCATGCAAGTATTTTACTCTGAATGCTGTTTCTCTCACTGTGATAGCTGTTGCAGTGAAGCTACCCATGGATCTGACTAATCCAATGCCAGGTGTTATTGACCGGCAAGCAAAGTTAGGAAGTGTGGCGTTTATGTGCATCATGATGGCTTTTCTCTTACCTTCTTTAGCAACCATGAATAGAAAGGAACTTGTCACAAACATCATAGCTTTGGGTCTGATGGTAATCATCTTGGTTGTGAATATTTGCATCCAAATAAATACGGGTTTAGTTTCCTATTCAGAAGATATGCACATTAGTAAGTACGACGTGGGTGCTGATAGAATAAAATCGAGGGCCATATTTGCATATGCCCATAGAGAAATAGCAATCACTTATGTAGCTATGTTGCTCTTGTTATTGATGATATACATATGTTCAGCTCTAATGATTTTAAAATCAAAACAGGATTTAGAATCTAAATACCAAGCAGCGCATGAAAGAGCTTTGATAGTCCAACAACAAGCTGGACAATCAACTGTTGAGAATTTAAAGCAGCGTGTGATCAACTACGGAATCATGGCAGGAACAGGCAGCCCACAGTTGATGACAGTTTACTCTGCTACATCCTCTGCTTCTGCGGTAATATGTGTTTCAATCTTTTGGTTACATGGCACTACAACGCTTAAAATTTTAATAAATGAAAGCAGGGATAGAGCCTATGATTCAGATTATAAGTGGTCAATCTTAGTGATTCTTATTATACAATCTATTGGAATCACACTGGGAGCAACTGCCCTGTTCTTTAGATTATATGCACCCTTAACCTTTAAGCTTTCCACAGAAGGGATTTGGAACCTTATAAAGTTTTATGAAGTAGAGAGCTGCTGGACACACACATTATCCGATTGGAAACATAATAGACTATATTCATCCAGTAACCCCAACTTTAAGTTTGTATTTTATAAACTACAGATCCTAGGTCTTACACTTTTAACACTCTCTCAGAAGGCAATTGTCATAACTTGCAAGGCAATAAGGATCATTCCGGTGTTGATAACGATATTTGTTATTAAATGCTTTGGTTGTGTGTTCCTGTTTGTATTCTGGCTTGTATTTTGGTTAGTATCACTTTTTGGTATTCAATTGCGTAGGCAACAAGAACCAAACAGAGATATTCACCAGTATGTTTTGCAACCTCAAGATGATATAGAGCTTGCAGATGCAACATTCTATTTCATTATTAAATCTGTAGAACGCTTGATTCAGAATGCTGAAAAGCAACAACCCTCCAAAGTTCTGAAACTTTTAGAGAATTTTAGAGACTTCGAAGGAGTTAAAAAGTTCGATAGCCTACTTGTTCAATCATTGCCTGGCTTAGATTATCCCAGTTGCTGGAGCTTACCGGTCGTAACGTTGGCAACCATCACACTCTCTCTTCGTAAGATGCAACCCAGTACTTTGAAGAACTTTCTGAACGAGGTGAGTGAAGGTCTTGTTTATGTCAAACTTGTGGAAAAAAACCTCAACAATAAGGATGAGCTTGTAAGCGTTCAAAAAGCGGCTGAAAGATTGTGGCCAGAAGTTGAAGTCTACCACAAATGGTTAGGAAACAACCTGCAAGACCCTGATTTTCGAGTGAAAACAGCAAAACAGATTGTTGAGTGGTTCAAAGAGAAAGCTACAAACATGGAAACTGTGGTGGGAAGTATTGGTATATGTGCCAGTTCAATGAGACGTATCACCGAATCAATCCTTCTTTCCTACCACACCAACATTGATGAGCTTAGCCAGGAGGACTTATTCATGGAATTATCATCAATGATTGCTGATATACTGGCTGCTTGTCTCACCAACTTACCACAAGTCATTGTTACAAAATGTCATGAAAGTGCAATAGAGAAAAGGGAGGAGAGTGTCTATGCTGCAGCAACACTTCTTGGAAAGACTTCGGAGATCATAAACACCCTCAAAGATCGTGAACCTCCAAACTTGAATCTAGATGAGTTGCCATTTATTGACAAGTGGCGTGACCATCTAACGGCCCCAGCTCCTTAAACTGATTACGCTCTTCAAGTGACTTCAAGTACCGAGGTAAGTTTATTGATTTGTGATTAAATTACATTATAGGTTCGTGTGATTTGCACAAAGTTACGCACTCAGTACCTCGCTATATAATTATGAATATGGTTTCTCAAGTATGTAACTGATTTCAATTTGGGTCCCTAAATAGTAAAGGGCGATTAACCAAATATGAAAGCACATTGTATCCGGGAGACCGGGACCATATCCGTAATTTTGGGCAAACCACATTTGCGCATTTATGGAATTTACTCTTAAATATTGTCATAATTACTTTATAAATTGCCATACTTTCTTTGACACTTCAACATGAACTGCAGAAACAAGCCGTTCAAGTTTTCCTGAGCAACACCATCTCAGTAATGCATAATGTGTGGTTATTCTCCTTCAAGAAGTCTTCATCAGTGTGTTTGTGTATTCACATGTCATTTATGTTTAATCTGTTTTTCTAGCTTTTATTTTGAACTTCACATGTTATTTACTCTTGTCGTTTGTACTCTTTTCTGGTAAACTTGTAAGATATAATGCTCATCATTTGGTTGAATGGTTTATATATAATATTTGTTTGTTGGTGTAATCTGAAACATGTTTTGATGTATTTACTATCATTGGCGTCTTCTCGATTCATATCATCTTATTAGTTACCCCTTTGATATTTATCGCGCTCAAAATATACTTGAGTTATTATTAAAGAGGGAGAAGAGACCACATATATACAAACACTGATGAAGTATAAATGTTTGTTAAAATTCTCTAACTCATGCTGAGACGTTTTATTTGCGCAAGATTCGTGGAATTCTTATGTTGTTCGTGTTTCCTAGTCATTTTTTAAGGTAATAGGATCATTTCATTTGAATTCTTTAGCTGTTATGTTCTTAATGAACCCAATGGATCCATCAAAACCTTGAACAGGTTCACAAAGTTGCAGTCTTGATCTATCAAGAACATCGCTTGCTTACGGTAGCGGAGACAGGAGGGGGGCAGAGTGGGCACGTGCCCCCTGGCGCAAAAAATTGTAGTGTAAACTTTTTTAAATATCTGACGTACTATTTTTGTAATTTGCCTCCTCCACCAACGAACCGATTTGTAGTGTAGTTTGTAACAAGACTAAAATACACCGTTGGTCCCTAAACTTGTCCAAAAACATCGCCTGGAACAGTAACATAAGATTTTAGTCGCCAGTAGTCCAAGTTTTTGAGGCCAAACTGGCCCCTTGACCCTTTTTCCGTTGGTCAACATCCGTTTTACTTTTCTCAAATCTCGTTATTTCTATAAAATGACTATTTTACTCATATATAAAGTCATCCATCTTCTTTTCCTCACATTTTTCACACACTTCCTCCAAACTCACAGTCACCCACCACCAATGGTCAGATTCGGTTAACACTGCAACTATCACCAAACTTGAAGACAACACTAATGGTCAGATCCGGTCAACACTGCAAGACGACCACCGTCACCGTCAACCTCACGCGCCAAGTCGTCACCAGATCGGAGCTCCGACAACCACATGCTATTTTTTAGCATTGCGTGAATAATTTGTTTAACTCAATTTGGTTTGAATGTCATAAAATCTCGAAAGGAATTGAAAACTTGGACTACAGGAGTTTTGGACTAATGCACCGTCATCTTCAGGTATCAAATCATATATCACTTCTAATTTAGTTTCTTTTATCATCGATTATTATTAGTTTATTACTTAAGCTGTTGTTATTCTGTTTAACTGTTATAAAACCCTAACCATAGCTTCGCATTAAAATTGTTTGAATTATAACTTTTTTTAAATTAATTTGTGTTTATTTGAATTGTGTATGATTAGGTTTTGTTATATCTACTACTGGTGTTGTGCTGTAAAACTCGTAAGGCGGTACTTGAGAGGTCGGCTACCTTGTAGTGAGTGATTGGCCTAGGCGGGGAGTATTATGTCGAAGCGCTTATTAGTTATTTAGGGGACAATGAGGGGTTATTCAATAGAGAATAACTGCTTAAGTTAAGCACAAGCTTATCCTAATACCCTCTTAGGGGGGATGGTGTTGGGGTAAGCTTATCTAAAGAACTTATAGGTTATTGGGTTTTCAAAAATCTAAAAAGCTAATTAAAGGTGTTTTGTTAAGCTTATGTCAAACTGCTTACTAGTTACTTTGGGGTTTATGGGGGTTTTAGATTATGAATGAATGCATAAGATAAGCTTAAGGTTATCCAAATACAGTACGTCTTAGTATCTTTTGGGCATGATTAAAGCCAAAATACTGTATGTTGCTTTGTTCTGCCTCAATATAAGAACCGCATATCTAAAGGCGTTGACCTTGCTAAGTTTGGTTTTACCCTTTCTTAAGTTCACTAGAATATGATAGGCGTAAAGGTAGGGTGGTCTCAAAGAGATATAGTGATGATAGGGATTATCGAGATTGTTCAGAACCATCACCTCATCATGGAAGACACTACATAGATTATGATAATAAAAGAAATATATATGAAAGTTCAAGGTGAACTCCTGGTATAGCTCATTTACAAATTGGTGGCTATTTCGGTAGAAACAGTGTGTAATGACAATTTTGTTTTTAAATAGGGATTTTCTATTCTCTACAAAACAATAGTAAATTGGTAAATGTCAAAACTTTAAGAAACTATTAATATCAACTCACATGTAAATATGTTAAGTTGAGTTCGTTTATTGCTTCAAAACTCCTGTCACCATGGCACAAGTTAGAAAATCCCTTTAAAAACCATGTGTAATATCGCTATTCTGGCGAATATCTCGAAATTTCATTAAAGACCATATTTTTCTATTTTTATGTATAATGCTAGTTTTATCTCATTATTAACATGTGTGGCTATTGTATGGAGATCTGATTGGGATGATGAAAGATGGGAATGGGAAGAATCACCGCGTCGTGATAGCCATTCGAGTAGTAGGCATTATCAACCTTCACCATCACCAGTGCTAGTTGGTGCTTCTCCCGATGCACAATTAGTGTCCCCTTGGCTTGGAGGTAATACTCCCCAGTCTCGTATGTTTATAAATTCTTTTGGATCTCAAGTTTTTTTAACTTAAGATTTATTCTAGATTTGTCAAAATGCGTCGGTTGGACGATTTAGGTAATGGGCTCAAATTGGTTAGGGTAAAAAACATGATCATCCAGGTGGTAATTCTATATCTATTAACTGAAAATTGAACTTGACACTGAAATGAAGGTGATGTTAGAGATAGATGTTGACGAATTTGTAAGCTGTTGGTGGTTTGATTCGGTTTCTATATGAAGTAAGATGATAAATATGAGTTCGGGTTGGTGTTTGGTGGAATGTTTGAATGATGTTTAATGTGGCAGAAAAGTGGAGCAAATAGTGGAAGAAGCTGATTCACAGAGGGAAGGTTTAGATAGGTATTTTCAACGGCGGCAAAAAAGGATGCAAGAAGCTCAAGAGAGAGCTGAATTGCTTAATCGGGTTGTATGTATATTAGCCTATTTGTTTGATTTTTAAGTTAATGATGTTCATTGGATCGGATGTGCAGAAGTAAAGGAGTTTATTCGGGTGTTTGGCACAAGTCCAGCAGTAGTTGCTAGCGTTTATTAGGGTGTTTGGCAATAGTTCAGTAGTTGCTGATGTTTAATAGTGTGTTTGGCATAAGTGCAAATGTTTTCGCGGATGTTTGGACAGAAGTGTAGGTCTGCAAAATTAAAACAAGTGATAGCTAAGTGAGAACAAAGGTATCTAATATAGTGAGTTCAGTTTATTACAAAGTGCTACAACCATTGGTTTGAAATATGAGATATGTTGTTATAATAATCACAGTGATAGAAGAATTCGTTTGAGAGTATATGGGCGATCCTACTTATGTCAGTGGTTGTTTGACTTCATCCTCATGTTACTACATACATCACTTCCTCATGGGCCATCCATTTTACTCTATTTGTAATATTAGTGTGATAGTTTTTGCGGGTAGATTTTAGTTTTTTAGTTTATTGGCAAATCATAGTTGTGTGCTATGTTTATTTATTTGGGTCTCATCCTCTTTTAATTATCTTGTTTAATTGAGGTGTGTGGAGTCCCAAACCTTGGATCTAGAACACTTAGCTTGCAAACGTGTTAGTTGCCTTGAATGGTTCCAAAACAACAATGAGAAACTTTGTTGTAGATGCACACAAGTATGCGGAATCTACTTGAATGCACTTAGAAGATTAAAGTAAGAACAAGTATGCGGAATCTACTCCTCAATTTTCCCATAGAGGAAAGCACTCTTCACATCCATCTGGTATACTGTGAAGTCTTTATATGATGCATGGGCCAGGAAAAGTCTGATAGCCTCAATCCTTGCCACTGGAGTAAAGACTTCTTCATAATCAATCCCTTCCTGCTGTCTATACCCCTGAGCTACCCGTCTAGCCTTGTTCCTTATTACTACACCCCTTTCATCCTTCTTGTTTCTGAAAACTCATTTAGTGCCAATAGCACTTTTGCCATCAGGAAGATCCACCAGAACCCATACATCTTGAAGTTTAAACTGGAGAAGTTCTTCCTGCATTGCTTCTACCCAGGACTCATCTTCAAGAGCTTTGTAGACCTTCTTTGGTTCTGCTTGGGAAACAAAACAGGCAAAGAGACATGTGTGAGAGGCACCATGATTTCTTTCTTCATAGATGGCACTGAAGAATCCTGTCTCACTATGCTGAATTTTAGATCTTGTAGTTCTTTCAGCATTAACATCCCCAATAACATTCTCCAAAGGATGATCCTGATTGATTCTTCTGTGTGGTGTAGCAGGAACAGCATATGATGAAGCTATATTAGCTATATCAATCTCATCAACTTCACCAAAAGGATCAGGAACCTCTGTATTAACTGATGGAATAGTTTGAGAACCATCAGTACTAAAAGTTGGCTCATCAGTACTAACTTGTGGCTTATCAGTATTAACCACAGTTGTACTAAACACTTGAGGTTCGACCATCGGTTCATCTGTATTGGTTGCATCTTCTTCAGCATTAGATTCATGGGTCTTTGGAGACTGATCATCAGCTTTGTTTGCCTCCCCTGAAGAAGTGCTTCCACCTGAGTTGTCATTCCAAATGGGCAATAGAATGCAGTCATCTTCATCATCAGAATCTGCATCTGGACCTTGCTTTTCTCCTGTAATCAAGTTAGAATCCATTGAAACAGGTACATAGTTCATAGATTCTGTTAGCATATCAATATCAAAAAGCCATGTTGGTCCTTGCCCCTCAACACTAGGTTTGTCCTCAAGAAACTCTATGTGCAGGTTCTCCTCTATCTTTCTGGTTCTAGAATTATAAACCCTAAAGGCTTTACTATTCAATGAGTATCCAACCAGATATCCACTATCAGATTTTCCATCAAACTTACCTAAGTGTTCAATGGTATTGAGAATAGAGACATGACACCCAAAAGGTTTAAGAAAGTCTAGTGTGGGCTTTCTACCTAAAAACAACTCATAGGGAGTCTTGCCATGAGGCTTTACAATCAGTACCCTGTTTTGAACATAACAAGCAGTATTAACTGCCTCAGCCTAAAATGTTGTGGGTAGCTTAGAATCAGCTAACATAGTCCTAGCAGCCTCAATCAATGTCCTATTTCTCCTTTCAGCAACCCCATTTTGCTGAGGAGTTCTAGCTACACTGTATTCTCTTTTAATACCCTTAAGTTGATAGATATCATTCATCACTTAGTTTTTAAACTCTGTCCCATTATCACACCTAATGATTTTAACTTTCTTATCAGCTAGGTTTTCTACTGCAGCTATGTAAGACTTAAGGATCTCACTGGTCTCATCCTTAGTATTCAAAAAGAAAACCCAAGTAAATCTGCTAAATTCATCAGTCACAACCAAATAATACTTCTTAAAATTCAGTCTGCTAACATTAGTGGGGCCAAATAAGTCCATGTGCAGCATATGAAGTGGTTGGGTGATAGAGTTAAAAACCTTGGGCTTACAAGAGGCTCTATGCTGCTTCCCTTTGAGGCAAGCACTACAGGTCTGTTTATTTTCAAATCTTTTTGAAGGTAAACCTCTTACAAGTTTGTTTTTAGCTAAAAGATTGATTACTGATAACGCTACACGCGTCGTTCGGGGTCAAAGGAACTTCCTTTTCTTCGAGCAAGTTTTATAACACCCTAGGCAGTGAACCTAATCGTTGTAGTGTAGTAATTAGGGTAAGCCACGGGTATTGATATCGTTCTCTAGGGGAATAGGAATGCTAGTAAGGAGTTACTACGCTAAGGTTAAGGTTGAGGAAGATTATTTTTCATCTTTTTATATTTTATGAAATGGAAAGGTACGAATCTCGGGTATTGGATTTGAGGGTTTTGTATTTCTACCGATTACTCTACTATTATCTAATTATTTAAACTAAGGTTGTGGGAGTCTATGTCTAATTAATGTGTGCTCGTATGATAGTTTAAAGATGTGTTTACTTAGTTTGTATTACTCCTTAATTATCTCCTATTGATGGTTGAGTGTCACGTCTTATTCCTAGTTGCGTTGTGTGTCTAAAGTTGTAGGGTATGCGTTTCTCCCTAACTCTTTGAACTTACCAAAGGGTCTTGTCTACAAACCCACTAGGGATTATAAACTCCTACTCTAAGGCGCTCTTTGGATGGTTTAGCCTACAACTACTCAGGTAATTATATTCTAAGGTTCACAAAGATGAATCAAGCATTAAGTACACAACGAATGACCTATCGCATTACTAGATCATTAATCAACTAAGATAAGAAACAACCAATCAATATTCAATAATTAAGTTTCATACTTTCTAAGCAAACACACAAATAAATTAGCCGGACATGGAGAACATGCAAGCATACACACCAATAATCAAAGACATAATTGAATTAATGAAGTAAAGACTTATCTTGATGTAAGATAGGGTTTAAAACCCTAAAATATTGTACAAGACACCTTAGGTTCGGTTTTAGGTTTTTACTCCAAAGACTCTCCACACAAAGACTGAAAAATTCGGATTCTATATATAAGATTACAATTGCGACGGCGTCACCTTATGTTTAGTGACGCCGTCGTGTCGCCGCCATTAGGGTTTCGTATTGGCCACGTTAACCTTGCGACGACGTCACCTTATGTCCGTGACGCCGTCCTCTTCAGCTTCTGACGTCGTCTGGATTGCATCTAGGCCGTCTGAGTAGCGACGGCCTACTCTTTCACAACTAGACACCGTCTCTTGAAAATACGAGTTTTGGGTTCTGGCCCGTCACAATAATTTTGGGACGGCGTCGCCAATAGCACCTGACGCCGTCGCCTTCTACCTTCAGCAACTGTGAGTGTCTCGATTTTGACTTTGGCCATTTTCTTCATATATTCACGCCTTTTCGTCCAAATAAGTGCCATTCCAGCATTTTGCCTTCACGAGACCTAAAAAGTGAAAAGGAACGATATTAAGCAATAACGGATACAAAAGTGATCAAATAAGGACTTAAACGACCCCTCAAAATGGTACCTTTTAAAACCTTATCAAATATCCCTACACTTGTTATTTGCTTGTCCTCAAGCAAAAGTGCTTTTAGCCAATTAATTTATAAGTTAGGGGTCATGAAGCATTAATTCAAAACGGTCCACAACACATATAAGCCCCGCAAAAGTCATAACAAGCACGGAAATTACATACTAGCACCTCACATGGGGTGTTTCGATACTCACATCTCTCTCGGGTGTATATATGAAATATAACAAATAGGAAATGGAAGATAAACACTCATTAACCGGTCCTAGTACATAGATTACCATAGGCTTGAGAATAGATCAAACCTCCATCGCTTTGGCGTAAGCACCTAGGAAAGACTATCAAAGAGGTCTTTTAAAGGGTTGTAATGTTAGGCTTACGGTAGGGAAATAAGGGTTTGGTGGGATAGGCTATTTAGTGGTGGCAAGTCAAAAATCTTTATGTTAACTGCATATGAAGAATGGCGTTGCTAAGCCAAGACTCGACACTCTAAACTCTAGATAACTGAAATAAATAAACATAAATTTAAAGATAGATGTAGGATGGTAGCCCGTATGTTTTTTTTTTTTTTTTTTTTTTTTTTTTTTTTTTTTTTTTTTTTTTTTTTTTTCTTTTTCTCTTTTTCTATTTTTTTTTTTTTTTTTTTTTTTTTTTTTTTTTTTTTTTTTTTTTTTTTTTTTTCATACACTTTTACTCTACCATCCTCTACGATAACATCAAAATACTAGAGATTTACAGGCACATCCCTACACTTGAGTTTTTTTATTACTCTAACACTAATTTGACCCGAATTGAAAAGATCAAAACACTTGGGGTACATTATTACGCAAACAAAGGGAATTTGAATTTAACGTTCCCTTCCCATCATTTCATAAACTTTAACTTTTCCCATGAATCCCAATCATCCCAAAACTGTATACAAAGGATATGACTCGACTTAGCAACTTATGCAAGCAACTAGATAATTGAACTAAGGGTTTAGGGTGATAACAAACACTTGCACTAAAAGTGAGTGCATAAGGGGTAGGCTAAGGCGATTTGGGTGTATATTTGGGGGTGGGGTGTAAACAATGCTCTTCATTGATATTCCGGAAAAACCGAAACATCACGAGAACCGCGAAAAGGATAGGCTCTGAGGGGTTAACTAGGGGTATCGTGTACTAAAAATGAGTACAACGCAAAGGGTGTGGGGGAATTACTCAACCGAAGTGGAAGAAGTAATTATATTACAGGTATCAAACAAGGGTTATCCTAATGCCTCTTATCATTTAGTTATTCCTAACTACACAAGTGTAGCCTCACTTGCGATCTCGGAATGCATCACAAAACAAGTTCTAGAATCTAATATACTACCGGTTCACACTCTAAGCATTGAAGATGAATGCTTTAATTCCTACTAATCTAAGGGCGATCCTCACATTTTGGTGGAATTTGGGTGGTAAAGGGTTTTTGTGCTAGTCATATAACTTCCTATCCATGAGACGCTTTTGTTAAGACTAATGGCCCACTCCTATATGTCATGAAAAATTTTAAATTTGTGCCAAAATTACCCTAACCGACATTTTCTCATGGTTTATTACACAATCACAATTGGACAAAGCAAATAGTCAAGGATAAGCATAGTTTCAAAGTTCCCGTTTTATTTTCCCTCCCTACACTTAAACTGAACATTGTCCCCAATGTTCCCCGAAAGTATCAAAGTTATGATAAAAGAAGGTAATTAAAAACGAAAGAAACTAATACTCCCCTGATTAGCTCGGTAGGATCCGTGTAAAGTGGTGGTTAAATCTTTTCCAAGAAGAATTATTGCGTGAAAAGCTCATTCCAATCTTATGTAACTTCTTCTTGACAAACTAAACCTGCACACTTGAAGAAAACAAACGAAACATTCGCGTAAAATCGGCGGTAATAATATATATAAGACTCGATTTAAACTAGGATATAATGCTTGTGGAATGGATGTTTACAGAATTTCTAAGAAAATTAAGACCTGGAAAATTCCAAAAATTTATAAGTAGCTCAGAAAACGAGAAAAAGTAATCTGATGTTTTTACTCCTTCCTGACGCCGTCAGGTTATCCTGACAAAAACTGGTCTGCGATTTTCTGGAAAAAATTTCTGGAAAATTTACATCTTTAGAATCTGGAAAAATTTCTGCAAAAACATCCATTATGACTCGATACAAGCATTTGACTCGAACAAACAAACATATATATCTTTTAGTTAATTGTTATTCTCATGTTTACGTTTATTTTGAAAACGTGTGTAATCCTCCCTACACTTATCCCTTATGTAAAATACCTTTATATGCAATTAAGACGAGGTTAAAAACAAAATAAAGCATTTTTACAAATTTAAACATGAGGATAAACAATTAATAAAAGATATATGACACTAACAAGCAAACAATTAAGCATGGGTTGCCTCCCACGAAACGCTTTTCTTTATTTAAGAGTCTTGTAGCTAGACTCATAGTCGTGCTCCTACGTTTTCTCATTACCGCCCTCTTCACCCTTTGTTTTCCCTTCATCGAAAGGGTGTAGACGCTGTATGCTCACCGTGGATTCCTTGCCAACGCTGTCAATTATGGCGACGGTTTTATCTTTTAAATTGGTCTCCTTAACTGTGAAAGGCCCAAACCATCTTGGTTTGTTTCTTCCTCGTAATGCCCTTATCCGAGATCTATACAAGAGCACTTTTTCTCCCTTTAGAAATTCCTTAGGGTCCTTTTGTACCTTAGGTATTGAGGTGGGATTGCTTCCTAACTTTTTATCGGGTTTCCACAATGTCGCATACAATCCTTGAACCATAAAGTCTCTAAGCCCTTTTTCCCAGTCATTCTTCTTCTTCTTAACATTGTTATCTGGGGCTTTTCGATTTCCACCCGTAATCATTTCCATGATCTTGAGAGGGTATCTTGGGATGATGGGTATCCTAGCATACCCCTTCCCGCTTTTGAGTATCATGATGCCTTCTCCGCATTTGATGGTTGCCTTGGCGGTGGCCAGGAATGGTGTCCCAAGAATGAGCGGTACATTTTTATCTTCCTCAACATCAATGATCACGAAATCCACCGGATAAACGATGTTAGCCACCTCAATTAGAACATCAATAGCGATTCCTACGGGGTGGACATAAGTATGATTAGCTAAGGAAAGTCTAAGGTCGGTTTTGGCTGGTTTCTCTTTAGTTAACTTATTATAGATTGACAATGGCATTATGTTCACATCGGTCCCTTGATCGGCCAAGGCATTTATATTGTCCATGTCACCGATACTAACTGGTATCACGAAATTCCCTGTGGTGTTTCGTTTTCTTGTTAATGGTTTTTTTATAACCAACTCATACAGAGGTTCCATAGGTAAGGCATCATATTCTTCTTCCGTCATTTTTCCTTCAAGAGCTTCCCTAAGAACTTCATTGTACCTAAAGTTGTTTACTTGGTTTGCAATGGTTTTCTTGTTAATTTCGTGCTTAAGGTAGTACTCAATGTTCTCAGGTTCATCATTAGGCACGGACTCATCCTTCGTGCTTTCCTCAGTTTTCCACATCTCAGCCCTTGCATTCTCAGGCATAATGGAAACGGCGTTTACAAATGAAGTGGGAGGGCAATCGTTGCTTCTTACGAGCATTTTATCGGGAGCCTTTGTTTTGGTAAATTCAATTACCAAATCCATCATTTCTTTCATTTTTGCTTGCATTTCCTCTCTCTGCCTATAAACCTCCTCTTCAAATCTGGCTAATCTCTCTGTATGAGCTGCCATGTACTCCCTCATTTGATCCTTGAAGCTTGGTGAAAATGGTATTGGAGAAGTAGAGCGGAAACGCCTTCCGGAACTTGGGTTTTGCTCGCGACTTGGGGATTCCGAAAGAGGTGTGGAGCGGTTGGTGGAGTGGGCGGATTTTACGACTTCTCGAGGAATTTGTACGGGCGCTCTTTTCTGCCTTTCCATAAGATAATCAATTCCTCTCTCGATGGCACTCAATTGCTCTTCGAGTGTATCGGAGGATTCAGGAGGAGTGGATATGGCATTAACCACGTTAATCGGAGTTTCGGGAGATTCACTCCAATCTTCGTAGCTTTGATCGGCAAGCTCCTCTATAATATCCCATGATTTCTCAGCATTAAAGTCGCTGAGTCTTCCACCGGCGGCTCGATCAATGGATCGTCGAGTGATGAAATCGGTATGATCATAGAAGATTTGGATTTGAATCCAAAGATCAATGCCATGGTGTGGAAGTCTATGGAGTAATTCCTTAAATCGAGTCCATGCTTTGTAAAGAGACTCACCTTGGAGCTGCTGGAATGTCAAGATGTCTCGCCTAAGCTTAGTGGTTCTCCCCGGTGGGAAAAATTGAGCAAGGAAGTGAGAAGTAAGATCATCCCAACTTGAGATGGAGCCGGCGGGAAGTCGCTCAAGCCAATTACTAGCTTGGTCCCGTAGAGAGAATTGGAAGAGACGCAGGCGCGTGGTCTCCCGAGTAGTAGCATCAAGGTCGATGGAATCGACGATTTTAAGGAAATCCCTAAGATGCTGATTTGGATCTTCGGAACGAAGTCCATGGAATGCACATCCGTTTTGCACCAACCGGATGGCGTCGGATCGCAGGGCCGTAGTTTGGGCTTGGTCGGGAAGCTCAATGGTGTTCCTATAGCCTAGGTGGCTTGGTCTCGAGTACTCACCAAGAGTACGGGCTCTTGGCGGGTCATTTGGTGGTATGTTGATGAATGGTAGTGGGTTATCACCTTCCATGATGAAAAGTGATGGGGTTACGAACAAAAGGTTACGAAGAAGGGGGATAGACTAAGAGAAAGCTAAAAATTGAGAAAAAATTTACTTGATAGGAATCAAGCAAAGAAACCTAAACGAGGTGGACTAATAACTAGCTATTCTATTCCCCGGCAGCGGCGCCAAAAACTTGATAAAGCTACACGCGTCGTTCGGGGTCAAAGGAACTTCCTTTTCTTCGAGCAAGTTTTATAACACCCTAGGCAGTGAACCTAATCGTTGTAGTGTAGTAATTAGGGTAAGCCACGGGTATTGATATCGTTCTCTAGGGGAATAGGAATGCTAGTAAGGAGTTACTACGCTAAGGTTAAGGTTGAGGAAGATTATTTTTTATCTTTTTATATTTTATGAAATGGAAAGGTACGAATCTCGGGTATTGGATTTGGGGGTTTTGTATTTCTACCGATTACTCTACTATTATCTAATTATCTAAACTAAGGTTGTGGGAATCTATGTCTAATTAATGTGTGCTCGTATGATAGTTTAAAGATGTGTTTACTTAGTTTGTATTACTCCTTAATTATCTCCTATTGATGGTTGAGTGTCACGTCTTATTCCTAGTTGCGTTGTGTGTCTAAAGTTGTAGGGTATGCGTTTCTCCCTAACTCTTTGAACTTACCAAAGGGTCTTGTCTACAAACCCACTAGGGATTATAAACTCCTACTCTAAGGCGCTCTTTGGATGGTTTAGCCTACAACTACTCAGGTAATTATATTCTAAGGTTCACAAAGATGAATCAAGCATTAAGTACACAACGAATGACCTATCGCATTACTAGATCATTAATCAACTAAGATAAGAAACAACCAATCAATATTCAATAATTAAGTTTCATACCTCCTAAGCAAACACACAAATAAATTAGCCGGACATGGAGAACATGCAAGCATACATACAAATAATCAAAGACATAATGAATTAATGAAGTAAAGACTTATCTTGATGTAAGATAGGGTTTAAAACTCTAAAATACTGTACAAGACACCTTAGGTTCGGTTTTAGGTTTTTACTCCAAAGACTCTCCACACAAAGACTGAAAAATTCGGATTCTATATATAAGATTACAATTGCGACGGCGTCACCTTATGTTTAGTGACGCCGTCGTGTCGCCGCCATTAGGGTTTCGTCTTGGCCACGTTAACCTTGCGACAGCGTCACCTTATGTCCGTGACGCCGTCCTCTTCAGCTTCTGACGTCGTCTGGATTGCATCTAGGCCGTCTGAGTAGCGACGGCCTACTCTTTCACAACTAGACGCCGTCTCTTGAAAATACGAGTTTTGGGTTCTGGCCCGTCACAATAATTTTGGGACGGCGTCGCCAATAGCACCTGACGCCGTCGCCTTCTACCTTCAGCAACTGTGAGTGTCTCGATTTTGACTTTGGCCATTTTCTTCATATATTCGCGCCTTTTCGTCCAAATAAGTGCCATTCCAGCATTTTGCCTTCACGAGACCTAAAAAGTGAAAAGGAACGATATTAAGCAATAACGGATACAAAAGTGATCAAATAAGGACTTAAACGACCCCTCAAAATGGTACCTTTTAAAACCTTATCAATTACCTTAAATTTCACATGACCTAGCCTTCTTTGCCATAACATAGATTCATCCAAAGAAGCTGTAGCAACTAAACATGTAAGATTGTCTTTGGGCACTATGTTTTTCATATTGACACTGTATAGATTGTTTTTCCTAGGAAACTTAAGTAGAACCTGATCATCACTAGGCAACTTAAAGTTAGGAGATAAAACCAAGCAATCAGTATATGTGAATAGAACAAAATTCCTCTTGTCACACATTTGTGACACACTGAACAAGTTATATTTGAGTTCTTTCACATAGTACACATCTTCAAAGTCCAGATTACCAGTCTTGATTGTGCCTTTACCAGTAATTCTTTCACCAATTCCTCCTCCAAAAGAAACATATCCTCCATTCAAATCAGTGAAGTCTGAAAGATATGATAGATTTCCAGTCATGTGCCTGGAACACCCACTGTCTGAATAGCCAAGATCATCATTATTGTTGGAATGTCCCTGCACATAAAATAAGGAAATTAGTTCCTTTTGGGGACCCAAGCCATTACTGACTTGGATCTGCCTCGTGCATCAATGTAATCATATTTCTTGAGAGTAACTAATGCACTGTTGGGTTGAGTGGTCTTTCTCACCCAACAAGCTGAGGGCTTAACAGCATTGCCCTTGTTTCCCTTTGCAGCATTCACTTTAGAGCCAGCTGGTTTCATTTTAGGCTTAAAAGTATTAACTTTTGGCCTATCAGTATTAAGTTTTGGCTCATAAGTATTAACCTTTTTCTTGTAAAACTTGATTTGTTCATCATAAGAGTTAAGGGTTTATGTTGATTTAAAGGACCTTGGTGAAGTAGAAGATGATTTTGAAAAATTTCTTTTAGGTCTTTCACCAAATACTCTTGGTTGTGGTTGATATGTGTCTAAATACACATATATTTTATATTATTTAAACCCACAAAAACGACCAAAAACACACAAATGACCATATAAATGTTACAAATATCATTGAAATGTGTTTTTATGTGATTCAGGTACAAAAAGATTGAAAACAAGTGAAAAGCATGCAAAGTTCACAAAACTGTCATTTTCAGTCCCTGGAGTTTCACAAATTGACAAAACTAGTCCCTAAAGGTGTAAAATGAATAAAAAATCAACTTTAGTCCTTGGGATATCAAACATGTTCACAAATAATCCCTGGATAAAAGTTTTCACAAAATGGCAACTTTTACCCCTCAAGTTACAAAAATGGCAAAATTAATCCTTGGGTATTTAAAAAGTATAATTTATCAAATAATACCCTTGTACTATTCATAACTTACAATTTGGAAACTTTTTGATAACTTTTGGGAAAATTACAATTTCACCCCCTTAATTTTGGAAAATATCATAAAAGGTCTCCCGGGTGTTTTAAATTGTAATAAATACAACAAAGGTCCTTTGGTTTATCTAACTTGGCAGGTATAGTCCCTTGAAGGACATTTGGAAACTTGTCACATCAGGTCCCTCAAGTTTCAGAAATTACAACTTTAGTCCTTGGGTTTCTATACACTATAAACCAACCAAACCCTTATTACTTCATAAACCCAACCAAGCCCAAAAATAAACCCAGCCCAACTCCTTTTTATATAATACCGGTTTGACTTCAGTCAAACCCACTCCCTCTTCTCCTTCTTCCTCACATACCCCGCCAAAACCAGAAACCACCTTCCACATCCCTGGTTTCTTCACCACCTCATCATACCATCTCATACCTACTCCACCTACTCATCCCTACCACCTATACCAGCCCACAACTACAATTAATGCATCCACACCATCGACACTGCACCTCACCTCACATACCCTGTTTTTGCTATCAACTCTCCAACTAGGCTCTAAAACCCACCAAACATGTCCCCTCCACCTCTACATGTGAACAAGAAGCATTAATTGCAGCAGAACTGCCTCAATCTACTAGTATCACTTTTGGCGCCAAAAGTGAATTCAAAGGCTAGGATCATCTCTTCTCAATCAATGGTCAAGATTGCAAGTGGGATTTGACTGGAATACTAGTGGGAATTCAGAATGTTATAAAAGAGAGGAGAAGGAAGAGAGAAGACCAACCTTGGGCTAGCCATTGTTCACGTAGTGTAATTTTAAAATGCTTTCTTTAAATTAAATGCCTTTTAATGTTTTAATGTTGTAATTCTCCTTAAACTAGTGTAATAGAACTTAATTTCTAGTTTAATTTCAGTCTAAATTTCAGTTTCAAGTTTTTGCTTAATTACCTTTAATTTTCATGTCATTCGAATTCATGTTAGTTATAGTTGTTTATTGGACTCTTTAAGCTCACATAAGCTCCTGACAAAGCTTTAAAGCTTTTAGATACATTAAAACAAGTTTAGTCTTTAAAATTCAGAAAAGTACTAAAAAAATCAAGAAACGTCAATGAAAGTCAACCTGTGGTCCAATAAGCAGTTCTGGGGGGTAGAAGCTAATCTGTGGTCCTGACAAAGCTTTAAAGCTTTTAGATACATTAAAACAAGTTTAGTCTTTAAAATTCAGAAAAGTACTAAAAAAATCAAGAAACGTCAATGAAAGTCAACCTGTGGTCCAATAAGAGTTCTGGGGGGTAGAAGCTAATCTGGATGGATCTTCTGGGTTCTAGCTTGTTGACAACAAGCTAGGAGTGGTTTCTGATCCTTGGTTCTCATTTTCAGCCTTGATCACTTGTAAGCTTCATTTTTACCATTTTTTGCAATTTACTGTTTCAGTCCTTTCATGCTTTGATTCTTATGTTTTCATGTTTATTTGCTGTTAGTGGGTCTTATTAGAGCTTAATGTTAGGTTGTTATGCTTTGGATTGGATTGTGGTTTGATTTGGCATTTGGACTGTCACTATGCTACTTTTTGAGAATCCTAGGTTTAGACTTGAGTGACTACTTGTTTAAGCTTAAAAGGGTCCATTTTGACACTTTGGTACCTCTGGATTTGATAGAATTGGTCTATGTAGTCTTTTGCTTTGAAAACCTCAAAACAGTCCATTTTAAGGTTTGTTTGGATCTAATAGTCAATTTGTGTTAATGGCTGTGTGTGTGGTTGTTCTTGTTTGATGTACCCTTAACATGGTCTAAACAACTCAGAGAAACACTAACCAAAGGGTTTAGCATGTTAGAAAGTCAACTTGACACTTGATGATCTATATATGAGAACTGTGAGGTTGTTGGATCCTGGAATCTTGCATATGTGTTCAATTCTTGTGTATCTGTGTTTCTTTCATGTTCTTGTAACTTAATATAACTTATTTAATCAATAGATTAAGTTCTAAGTTCACTTTAGTCAAACTTTATTGTTCTTGTAAAAAGTCAAATTTTCACTTTTGTCATTTTTGAATAAACTTAATAATTTCATTGTGCCTTTGTTATTTAGTTTATGTCTAAATGCTTTTAGGGTTTTGTAGTTTTGTTGCTAGTCTTGCTTAGTGTATTTTTGCTTATTTTTAGTTTTATCTCATTATTAACATGTGTGGCTATTGTATGCAGATCTGATTGGGATGATGAAAGATGGGAATGGGAAGAATCACCGCGTCGTGATAGCCATTCGAGTAGTAGGCATTATCAACCTTCACCATCACCAGTGCTAGTTGGTGCTTCTCCCGATGCACAATTAGTGTCCCCTTGGCTTGGAGGTAATACTCCCCAGTCTCGTATGTTTATAAATTCTTTTGGATCTCAAGTTTTTTTAACTTAAGATTTATTCTAGATTTGTCAAAATGCGTCGGTTGGACGATTTAGGTAATGGGCTCAAATTGGTTAGGGTAAAAAACATGATCATCCAGGTGGTAATTCTATATCTATTAACTGAAAATTGAACTTGACACTGAAATGAAGGTGATGTTAGAGATAGATGTTGACGAATTTGTAAGCTGTTGGTGGTTTGATTCGGTTTCTATATGAAGTAAGATGATAAATATGAGTTCGGGTTGGTGTTTGGTGGAATGTTTGAATGATGTTTAATGTGGCAGAAAAGTGGAGCAAATA
Source organism: Chrysanthemum seticuspe (assembly GCA_019973895.1). Classification (NCBI taxonomy): domain Eukaryota; kingdom Viridiplantae; phylum Streptophyta; class Magnoliopsida; order Asterales; family Asteraceae; genus Chrysanthemum; species Chrysanthemum seticuspe. The sequence continues at coordinate 36,190,736 of BPTQ01000008.1, forward strand.
GTGGAAGAAGCTGATTCACAGAGGGAAGGTTTAGATAGGTATTTTCAACGGCGGCAAAAAAGGATGCAAGAAGCTCAAGAGAGAGCTGAATTGCTTAATCGGGTTGTATGTATATTAGCCTATTTGTTTGATTTTTAAGTTAAATGATGTTCATTGGATCGGATGTGCAGAAGTAAAGGAGTTTATTCGGGTGTTTGGCACAAGTCCAGCAGTAGTTGCTAGCGTTTATTAGGGTGTTTGGCAATAGTTCAGTAGTTGCTGATGTTTAATAGTGTGTTTGGCATAAGTGCAAATGTTTTCGCGGATGTTTGGACAGAAGTGTAGGTCTGCAAATTTAAAACAAGTGATAGCTCAGTGAGAACAAAGGTATCTAATATAGTGAGTTCAGTTTATTACAAAGTGCTACAACCATTGGTTTGAAATATGAGATATGTTGTTATAATAATCACAGTGATAGAAGAATTCGTTTGAGAGTATATGGGCGATCCTACTTATGTCAGTGGTTGTTTGACTTCATCCTCATGTTACTACATACATAACTTCCTCATGGGCCATCCATTTTACTCTATTTGTAATATTAGTGTGATAGTTTTTGCGGGTAGATTTTAGTTTTTTAGTTTATTGGCAAATCATAGTTGTGTGCTATGTTTATTTATTTGGGTCTCATCCTCTTTTAATTATCTTGTTTAATTGAGGTGTGTGGAGTCCCAAACCTTGGATCTAGAACACTTAGCTTGCAAACGTGTTAGTTTCCTTGAATGGTTCCAAAACAACAATGAGAAACTTTGTTGTAGATGCACACAAGTATGCGGAATCTACTTGAATGCACTTAGAAGATTAAAGTAAGAACAAGTATGCGGAATCTACTCCTCAATTTTCCCATAGAGGAAAGCACTCTTCACATCCATCTGGTATACTGTGAAGTCTTTATATGATGCATGGGCCAGGAAAAGTCTGATAGCCTCAATCCTTGCCACTGGAGTAAAGACTTCTTCATAATCAATCCCTTCCTGCTGTCTATACCCCTGAGCTACCCATCTAGCCTTGTTCCTTATTACTACACCCCTTTCATCCTTCTTGTTTCTGAAAACTCATTTAGTGCCAATAGCACTTTTGCCATCAGGAAGATCCACCAGAACCCATACATCTTGAAGTTTAAACTGGAGAAGTTCTTCCTGCATTGCTTCTACCCAGGACTTATCTTCAAGAGCTTTGTAGACCTTCTTTGGTTCTGCTTGGGAAACAAAACAGGAAAAGAGACATGTGTGAGAGGCACCATGATTTCTTTCTTCATAGATGGCACTGAAGAATCCTGTCTCACTATGCTGAATTTTAGATCTTGTAGTTCTTTCAACATTAACATCCCCAATAACATTCTCCAAAGGATTATCCTGATTGATTCTTCTGTGTGGTGTAGCAGGAACAACATATGATGAAGCTATATTAGCTATATCAATCTCATCAACTTCACCAAAAGGATCAGGAACCTCTGTATTAACTGATGGAATAGTTTGAGAACCATCAGTACTAAAAGTTGGCTCATCAGTACTAACTTGTGGCTTATCAGTATTAACCACAGTTGTACTAAACACTTGAGGTTCGACCATCGGTTCATCTGTATTGGTTGCATCTTCTTCAGCATTAGATTCATGGGTCTTTGGAGACTGATCATCAGCTTTGTTTGCCTCCCCTGAAGAAGTGCTTCCACCTGAGTTGTCATTCCAAATGGGCAATAGAATGCAGTCATCTTCATCACCAGAATCTGCATCTGGACCTTGCTTTTCTCCTGTAATCATGTTAGAATCCATAGAAACAGGTACATAGTTCATAGATTCTGTTAGCATATCAATATCAAAAAGCCATGTTGGTCCTTGCCCCTCAACACTAAGTTTGTCCTCAAGAAACTCTATGTGCAGGTTCTCCTCTATCTTTCTAGTTCTAGAATTATAAACCCTAAAGGCTTTACTATTCAATGAGTATCCAACCAGATATCCACTATCAGATTTTCCATCAAACTTACCTAAGTGTTCAATGGTATTGAGAATAGAGACATGACACCCAAAAGGTTTAAGAAAGTCTAGTGTGGGCTTTCTACCTAAAAACAACTCATAGGGAGTCTTGCCATGAGGCTTTACAATCAGTACCCTGTTTTGAACATAACAAGCAGTATTAACTGCCTCAGCCTAAAATGTTGTGGGTAGCTTAGAATTAGCTAACATAGTCCTAGCAGCCTCAATCAATGTCCTATTTCTCCTTTCAGCAACCCCATTTTACTGAGGAGTTCTAGCTACACTGTATTCTCTTTTAATACCCTTAAGTTGATAGAAATCATTCATCACTTGGTTTTTAAACTCTGTCCCATTATCACACCTAATGATTTTAACTTTCTTATCAGCTAGGTTTTCTACTGCAGCTATGTAAGACTTAAGGATCTCACTGGTCTCATCCTTAGTATTCAAAAAGAAAAACCAAGTAAATCTGCTAAATTCATCAGTCACAACCAAACAATACTTCTTAAAATTCAGTCTGCTAACATTAGTGGGGCCAAATAAGTCCATGTGCAGCATATGAAGTGGTTGGGTGATAGAGTTAAAAACCTTGGGCTTACAAGAGGCTCTATGCTGCTTCCCTTTGAGGCAAGCACTACAGGTCTGTTTATTTTCAAATCTTTTTGAAGGTAAACCTCTTACAAGGTTGTTTTTAGCTAAAAGATTGATTACCTTAAAGTTCACATGACCTAGCCTTCTATGCCATAACATAGATTCATCCAAAGAAGCTGTAGCAACTAAACATGTAAGATTGTCTTTGGGCACTATGTTTTTCATATTGACACTGTATAGATTGTTTTTCCTAGGAAACTTAAGTAGAACCTGATCATCACTAGGCAACTTAAAGTTAGGAGATAAAACCAAGCAATCAGTATATGTGAATAGAACAAAATTCCTCTTGTCACACATTTGTGACACACTGAACAAGTTATATTTGAGTTCTTTCACATAGTACACATCTTCAAAGTCCAGATTACCAGTCTTGATTGTGCCTTTACCAGTAATTCTTTCACCAATTCCTCCTCCAAAAGAAACATATCCTCCATTCAAATCAGTGAAGTCTGAAAGATATGATAGATTTCCAGTCATGTGCCTGGAACACCCACTGTCTGAATAGCCAAGATCATCATTATTGTTGGAATGTCCCTGCACATAAAATAAGGAAATTAGTTCCTTTTGGGGACCCAAGCCATTACTGACTTGGATCTGCCTCGTGCATCAATGTAATCATATTTCTTGAGAGTAACTAATGCACTGTTGGGTTGAGTGGTCTTTCTCACCCAACAAGCTGAGGGCTTAACAGCATTGCCCTTGTTTCCCTTTGCAGCATTCACTTTAGAGCCAGCTGGTTTCATTTTAGGCTTAAAAGTATTAACTTTTGGCCTATCAGTATTAAGTTTTGGCTCATAAGTATTAACCTTTTTCTTGTAAAACTTGATTTGTTCATCATAAGAGTTTAGGGTTTATGTTGATTTAAAGGACCTTGGTGAAGTAGAAGATGATTTTGAAAAATTTCTTTTAGGTCTTTCACCAAATACTCTTGGTTGTGGTTGATATGTGTCTAAATACACATATATTTTATATTATTTAAACCCACAAAAACGACCAAAAACACACAAATGACCATATAAATGTTACAAATATCATTGAAATGTGTTTTTATGTGATTCAGGTACAAAAAGATTGAAAACAAGTGAAAAGCATGCAAAGTTCACAAAACTGTCATTTTCAGTCCCTGGAGTTTCACAAATTGACAAAACTAGTCCCTAAAGGTGTAAAAGGAATAAAAAATCAAATTTAGTCCTTGGGATATCAAACATGTTCACAAATAATCCCTGGATAAAAGTTTTCACAAAATGGCAACTTTTACCCCTCAAGTTACAAAAATGGCAAAATTAGTCCTTGGGTATTTAAAAAGTATAATTTATCAAATAATACCCTTGTACTATTCATAACTTACAATTTGGAAACTTTTTGATAACTTTTGGGAAAATTACAATTTCACCCCCTCAACTTTGGAAAATGTCATAAAAGGTCTCCCGGGTGTTTTAAATTGTAATAAATACAACAAAGGTCCTTTGGTTTATCTAACTTGGCAGGTATAGTCCCTTGAAGGACATTTGGAAACTTGTCACATCAGGTCCCTCAAGTTTCAGAAATTACAACTTTAGTCCTTGGGTTTCTATACACTATAAACCAACCAAACCCTTACTACTTCATAAACCCAACCAAGCCCAAAAATAAACCCAGCCCAAATCCTTTTTATATAATACCGGTTTGACTTCAGTCAAACCCACTCCCTTTTTTCCTTCTTCCTCACATACCCCGCCAAAACCAGAACCCACCTTCCACATCCATGGTTTCTTCACCACCTCATCATACCATCTCATACCTACTCCACCTACTCATCCCTACCACCTATACCAGCCCACAACTACAATTAATGCATCCACACCATCGACACTTCACCTCACCTCACATACCCTGTTTTTGCTATCAACTTTCCAACTAGGCTCTAAAACCCACCAAACATGTCCCCTCCACCTCTACATGTGAACAAGAAGCATTAATTGCAGCAGAACTGCCTCAATCTACTAGTATCACTTTTGGCGCCAAAAGTGAATTCAAAGGCTAGGATCATCTCTGCTCAATCAATGGTCAAGATTGCAAGTGGGATTTGACTGGAATACTAGTGGGAATTCAGAATGTTATAAAAGAGAGGAGAAGGAAGAGAGAAGACCAACCTTGGGCTAGCCATTGTTCACGTAGTGTAATTTTAAAATGCTTTCTTTAAATTAAATGTCTTTTAATGTTTTAATGTTGTAATTCTCCTTAAACTAGTGTAATAGAACTTAATTTCCAGTTTAATTTCAGTCTAAATTTCAGTTTCAAGTTTTTGCTTAATTACCTTTAATTTTCATGTCATTCGAATTCATGTTAGTTATAGTTGTTTATTGGACTCTTTAAGCTCACATAAGCTCCTGACAAAGCTTTAAAGCTTTTAGATACATTAAAACAAGTTTAGTCTTTAAAATTCAGAAAAGTACTAAAAAAATCAAGAAACGTCAATGAAAGTCAACCTGTGGTCCAATAAGCAGTTCTGGGGGGTAGAAGCTAATCTGGATGGATCTTCTGGGTTCTAGCTTGTTGACAACAAGCTAGGAGTGGTTTCTGATCCTTGGTTCTCATTTTCTGCCTTGATCACTTGTAAGCTTCATTTTACCATTTTTTGCAATTTACTGTTTCAGTCCTTTCATGCTTTGATTCTTATGTTTCATGTTTATTTGCTGTTAGTGGGTCTTATTAGAGCTTAATGTTAGGTTGTTATGCTTTGGATTGGATTGTGGTTTGATTTGGCATTTGGACTGTCACTATGCTACTTTTTGAGAATCCTAGGTTTAGACTTGAGTGACTACTTGTTTAAGCTTAAAAGGGTCCATTTTGACACTTTGGTACCTCTGGATTTGATAGAATTGGTCTACGTAGTCTTTTGCTTTGAAAACCTCAAAACAGTCCATTAAAGGGTTGTTTGGATCTAATAGTGAATCTGTGTTTAAGGTTGTGTTTGTGGTTGTTCTTGTTTGATGAACTCCTCATATAGCCTATTTACCTCAGTGAAACCTTAATCAAGTGGTGTAGCATGTTAGAAAGTCAATTTCACACTTGACAATCTCATTATGAGCACTGTGAGATTGTTAGAACTCATAACCTTGCATACTTGTTTAAATCTTGTTTATCTTTGTTAATTTCATGTTCTTATTGCTTAATATAACATATCAAATCAGTAGTTTAAGTTTTAAATTCAGTTTAGTCAACTTTTTAGCTTTCAGTTAAAAGTCAAATTTTCCTTTTTGTCATTTTTTAAATTAACTAGATAATTTTCTCTAGGCTTTAATATTGAATTTCATAATCTGTGCTTTTAGGATGTTTTAGTTTTGTTGCTAATCTTGTTTATTCTATTTTGTTAATTTTTATATGTCATGTTTAACTGCTTATTTTATAGCTTTTTATAGCTTGTTTTTGCCCTGTGCACAGCTTTAGCTGTCAAATTAATGAGCTTGCAGAAGCTTCATTATTTGGCCCAAGCTTGTGCACTTGGCTTCTTTGTGTAGCCCTTGTGGCCTAGTTGTTATGTGTATGCTTATTTTTATCTTATTTGCTTAATTAGACTACTTAATCAACCCACCTTTTTTGTCCCATCTTACTCACTACACAGAAGCAAACTGTGTAGTTGGAGTTGTTTTCCTAAGCTCTCAAATAGCTCCTCATTGAGCTTGAGCTTGTGATTTTTGGCCTTATGTGAGGCTAATCTATCATACTCAGTGTTTTAGTGCTTGTTGAGCTCTCATGAGCTAATTTGATAAGTTAATTTAGAGCTTGTTGTTTGCCCATTCTCAACAGTTCATTGAGAACTCAGTGAACTTACACCATTACCAACAGCTCTAAAAAGCTCATTTGTGGTCATAAGCTTGTGTGGTTTAGTTTTTTTTTGTGAAGCTCATCCACCCAACTTTAAGATCCTATGCTTAATTTTCCCCTAGCAGCTTATTTGCTAGGGCTGCAAGTGGCTTATAACTTGTCCCGTTTTTCAGTATATACTGAGTGTATCAGCATACACTGAGCAGATCTGAGCCTTGTTGCTGCTTTTCTCAGCTTATTATTGGCTTATCCAGTTAAGCTGAGATCTAGACTTTTGGTTTATAATTAGTTCACATAGTTAGCTTTAAGATTACCATCTTGTATTCCAAGTTATAGCTTATTTCATAGCTGAAATCAAGTCAGCAGTACCTTGCAATGGTTCAGTAGTACTTTGGATTTGGAATTGCTTATTAGCTTATTACAAGCTTATGGGTGAAATCCAATACACATGTTTGTTTATATTTTGTCATATCACTTGTACATATATTATTTTTCCTTTACTTTCCTGTGTGGAGCTTATACCAAGCTTTTGCAAGCTTCCATTCCATCCAAGTTAAGCCCAAAAAGCTTAACTGTCTAAACCGTAAGCTCACACTACCACAGTCCATTTTCTTGTTTATATTGATCCATTGGACTTGTGTATATCTTATTTTACCTTTTGTTTCATGTTTATAGCTTATTTCAAACTTATTCTAAGCTTAAGTCTCAACAGTCAAGCTTATGCGTGACTGTCTTGAGTAATAAGCTCACAATTTGCTTATTTCTTAGTTTGTAAAGTTTTGTTTTCATTAAACATGTATAATATCAGTACATATTGAGTTCCAGAAAAAGAAAAACCAAAAAGCTCCACTTTAAAGCTAAGTGATAGCTTCTATTTAGAAGCTTAATTGCTTATTAGCTTATTTTTGTTAAGGACATATAGTTTTTAGATTTTTCTCAGCTTCTTATATTTATTTTAGAATTTTGTATAAAGTTTCAGAATTTTCTTTATTCATTTAATACTTTTAATAAATCAATAATAGTTTTTAGTAATTAATAATAGTAAATAATTAATAATAAATAGAATAATTGTGTAAAAAATACATTTTCAGTTTTAAAATTATTTTATAATATTTTAGATTTTTCAGATTCTTTATTTCATTTATTTAAGTTAATTTTAGATTTTCTTATTATTTAATTCATTATTAAATACATTTAATTCGTTTTTAATTTATATTAATTAATTTAATAGTGTAAAAATTTATTTTAATTTTCCAATAATTTTCTTATCTTTTTAGGATTCCAAAAATATGATTTTCACATTTGTGGGAGTTGTATTGGACCGAATTCACTTTTTCTTTTGTTACGTTTACGTAATTGCTACGTACACGTACGCGTTTTAATTTTTTAGGTTTTCTTAAGTTTTATATAAGTTGGTAAATTATAAATAAAAATTTTAAGTTTGTTTAATTTGCATTTAAGCCCCTAAGGCATGCAAATCCCTACTATATTTATAATCGTTTTGTTTTTATACGTTAACGTTTAATTTAAGTTAAATGTACGTTTGTATATCTTTTACGTTTTTAGGTTTTTGATTGCACGTTTTTAACGACATAGCTGTGACAGAGCTATCACTATTCACATTCCTAGTGTTAGTCAATCATATTCCTGTTTTTGTATATTCAATATCATTTCAGATCACAGATTCGTTGTATTACAGTTTACACACCTCGTTGGGACTTAACGACCCGGGGATACACTAAACTCCTCTGGACTTAATTGCATTTTGTTCTGAGCTGTTTGACTTTTATGGTTGACCATTCACAAGTGGTTGACTAAATAAAAGATAGACCATTTGGAGCGAATCAGTGGTCTAGCAGTATTAACTGGCCTTGCATTATTCAAAGGTTTTATGCCAGTTTTGAGAAGAACTGCTCTGGGGGTCATGATGGGTTGGGGTCTCATAGGATGTCTGCAATGAGCCTGCAGATGAGAGAAACTACCACACACAAAGCAAGATTTATTATACATGACAAAATCATCTCCTAGTTGTTCAGATTTTAACTGATTCCAGTTTCTCTTGTTACATCTAGGACTAGATGACCTGTTTCTATACATCTCATCATATTTTACTGGCTTTCTAACACGTTTGTCAAAAGAGCTTACTGGTTTAGTGGCCTGTTCTTGCTTTGGTTCACTAGCCTTTTTATTTTCGGATTCAGACACCTCAGGTAAGGAGGTGTCACTAGCACTTTCAAACACATCGTCAGTCTTTTCAGGGAAAGAACTTTTAATTGTAGGGCCTCTGACAAATGTGGGTTCCGAAAACTCTTTTAGGCCAGTGTGGACAAGGTCTATACTAAGAGGTGATGGGATACCTCTGAATGGTGGTGGGGTGGTCTTGTATCCCATACCGGATTTGGCTTTGCCAACCAGTGCTTTTTCCAGGAATTTATTGACTCTCTCAGAGTTATAATGTTGTGAATCTGCAAGTTTCTCAACACTTAACTCTATATTATCTTTGATTGTAGTGACTTTCTCTAGTTCTTCTTTTAACACATTTATGGTGATGTCTTTAAAAGAGATTTCCCTATTAAGCACAACAGTTGTTTCAATAAACTTTGATTCATTTTCTTTATAGTGCACAATTTGTTTTTCTAAAACTGCTAAGCCTCTTTTATGATTTGCTAAGTTATACTCAGTTTTAGAAAGTTCTTCAGACGCATTATCAAACCTGGTTTTTAGCTCTAGATATTTGTCTAATGGAATGCATGTATCTGAGCAATTTGTGTTAGTAAGTACCTCAGATACCAAAGCCATGTTGATTGGGGTTTCTTCTTCATCAGCCATGAAGCTCCAATCATACCCAGCACCATCAACAACCACCATTGCTTTTGAAGAGGAGTTGTCAGCATCAGTGTGTCTCCCCTTGCTCCTAGGGCTTCTGCATTCCCTGGCAAAATGCCCAAGCTTGCCACAGTTGTAGCATTCAACCTTTCCCTTGTCAAACCCAGCAACATCTCCATCATTGATCTTAATCTGCCTTCTAGTTTTCTTCATGAACCTTTTTGTTCTCATACTGATTAGAGCAATGTTCCATTTGATGTCCATCTCTTCCATGTCATCTTCATGGATTTGTCTCAGATCATCATGAGTAATCGGAGATCCTTGACTCTGTTCAGCTATGAAGGCATAGATTGTGCCTTCATTGATGCCTGCTGCAGTGGGTACAGAGCCATCAGTATTAACATTAGTGCTAGGAGTACTAACATCAAAACTGTCCACGTCATTTCTAGTGACATGGTGAGCCACAAAGGCTATGTTTTGTGACCCAGAACTTGAAGATACAGCTGCTTTTCTCTTCATGTCTTGTTCAATCACCTTAAAGCTATTGAACAAATTGTCCAACTTCATGGTTTCAAAATTTGGCTTGTTCTTCCATACGATGGCATGAGTGTCCCATTTTGGTGATGGAAGACTTCTAACAAACCTGAGGTTGACATCTTCCTTAGAAAGCTTCACATCCAATACTGCCAGTTGACTAACAAGTTTTTGAAGCCTATTCTAAATTGAGTCAATGGATTCAGTTGCACCAGCAGTGAAATTTTCAAACTCTTGCTTCAAAAGAGTCTTCTGAGTTTTCTTGGTGACAGAATCTCCACCAAATCTGGTTTCAATGGCTTTAAACAAACTCTGAGCATCTTTGTGTTTATTGAAGGTGAGTTGATGATCATCAGGTATTGCCATGAGTAAGAGACTTCTGACCTTGAGATCATTGCCTCTTAGAGCCATTTCTTCATTGGTGATAGGATCACCTTTTTTTTTCACAACTGTCTTACCATTAACTTCTTCAGTGACAGTGGTTTTGTAGGAGTTTCCATAGAGCACAATGTTCCATAGCTTGAAATCAAGTACCAAGAAGTACTTCTCTATGCGCATTCTCCAGAGTTCATATTCATTTGGCTGCAACTTAGGAACTCTGTTAACAACATTGGATTTGTCAAAGTCCATTTCTTCAGACTTGTCACACAGGATCTTCTAAAAATAAAGCTTCAGGACACAAGCTCTGATATCACTTGTGGAGTCCCAAACCTTGGATCTAGAACACTTAGCTTGCAAACGTGTTAGTTGCCTTTAATGGTTCCAAAACAACAATGAGAAACTTTGCTGTAGATGCACACAAGTATGCGGAATCTACTTGAATGCACTTAGAAGATTAAAGTAAGAACAAGCATAACACCAACAGCTTCAATATTATTAAGCAATAATACTAGTACTCTCCTAGTACTAGGGTTTACAACCTTGAAGCTCTTCTTAGGACGACTAGAATATGAGATGTGTTTAACCTAGCTAGGATCTCCTTTTATACACTAAGGAGATCCTTTACAGAGATAACTATGGACTAAGTATATCATATCTTCTATTGGAATAGAATATATGTTGTTACAACTCTTACACGACATTCCTTACTTACATCAGTACAAACTTAAAGCTATCAGTACTAACTTTCTCACTATCAGTACTAACTAGTTAATACTTATCATAAGACACTATCAGTACTAACTCTACTGAAATAAGTATTAACTCCAATAAGCATATTTCCCAACAAGGTGGGATGCTTTGTATTGTATTTTGGGCTCTTTCGAGCTTTTCAATAATATGTTGAATTTCTAAAAAAATTGTATTGTTCTATTGCATATTTTGGTTTGTAATTAGCAGTTTTGGATTTCCAATTGCAATTTCTTATGGTATTTGTATTTGTGGCATCTATGGATCGATCAAAAAAATTTTGTGGGTTTTAATCTTGTGTGTGAGTATGAAGATGAAAATTGTTGTTTGATTGAGTTCATGTTTTTTAGTGGAGTGGATAAATGAGATTTGACAATGGTGATTGTGTTAATTTTAGAGAGAGAAGCAAGAAAAAGAGATAAAGGGAGGGTGATGGTAGTGATGGTATAACTTTTTTGATTAAATACACCGTTAGGCCCTAAGGTTTACCAGTTTTATCACCAAAATAATTAACCAAAATAATGAAATGACCATTTTGCCCTCATGTGCAAGGCACATGGGGAAAATAACATAAGTTAATCAACGGAAAACGGGTCAAGGGACCAGTTTGGCCTCAAAATCCCATAGTTTTGACTACTGGCGACTAAAATCTCATGTTACGATTCCAGCGATGTTTTTGGACAAGTTTAGGAACCAACGGTGCATTTTAGTCTTTTAAAAATTATTAAAGTTTGCTCACTCGACCATACGTTTTACTAAAAAGTCCAATTTTAATGCTAATATAAGATCTATATTGCTCAGTTACCCATTAACTATTATTTAGCTTTCGGAATTGTGTCCGATTAGCACATCATTAATAAGTTGTGTGTTTGAGGTCAGCATGATAAGAGACGAGGCACGCTATAAACATCATTAATGTGTTCTTGAGAGTCTGAAAGAAAGACTCGTCATCAAGAATACTATGATGGAGTCAATGAGTGATGACAATAATTTATTGACTTCCTTAAGATCTCCTCAACATAATGAAGACTTTCTGATGAGTTAGATATTTTAGTAGAATATCTAAGTTACTAATACATATACTGAAAACATCTTGGGAAGATAAGTGTAAAGTACTTATCAAAAGTTAAAGATGTACTATAGTTGGTAAAAGTACAAACAATTGTCAGAATTGTTCCTTGAAGTATGTCTGGTAGCATATTAGAAATAGAAGCAAAAGTACAAAGTGTAATTTTTCCTATCAAATGTTGACATACATCGGTTTACCCCACATGTATCCATATTGACTTGCCTATATATAGAATGTTGTAAAGGATGAATATGTATCTCTTGTATTAAAAGTTATAGTAAAAAACATCGTTCGTCCTTAAACTTGTTCGAAAATATCATGGTGGGTCATATTTGCTGTTTTTTCACTAGAGGTCCCTATTCCATGTTTTTTGGATCATGATGAGTCCATTTGACTGTTATTTTTCGGTCAACATCCGTTATGTCCCCCATGTGCCTTGCACATGAGGGAAAAATGGTCATTTCATCACTTAAGTTAATTATATTGGTACAACTGGTACAACCTTAGGGACGAACGGTCTGTTTACTCTAAAAGTTAACATTATCACCTCACTCACCCACACTACCATCACTACCACCACCAACACCATCATCATCTCAGTCACCTCCACAGCCATCATCATCTTGTCACCACCACTGTTACCATCATCTCGTTACCATAATTTATCACCAAACACAAAACATTCCCAAATCCCATCTATCCTTCATTTATCAATTAGTTTATAAATTTGTTCAATCTTTAATGGTATATTTTTGTATCTTACGGGTTTGTTGTATTAAAGAGTATAAGGGTCCGTTTGGTATGTTCTCATGAATCACAATCGGTATGAGTTTCGGTTTAAGGTGAAATGTGAATGGGTATAGATGCTGGTATCATTTTTCATAATATTGTTCGGTTTGATAAATGAATGAGTATGGAATATTCGACCTTTATCTTTTTCTTACATTCTTATTGGACTTTCAATGGGCCCCATAATTATTTTTTTGCAAAGGAGAAATAACAAAAGTCAAAATAATAAGACTAAATCGTCCTTGAACTTTGACCAAATTGCGTTTTTCGTACCAACCATTACGAAAGTGAAAAAAATCGTCCCTATGGGAAACCTTTGAGCAAACTTTCGTCCATGTTTGGGACGAAAATTGCATGTTTCAAAAGTGAAAAATTGCATGTTTCGTCCCAAACAGGGACGAAAATTTACTCAAAGGTTTCCCACAGGGACGATTTCTGCACTTTCGAAATGGTTAGGACGAAACATGCAATTTGGCCAAAGTTCAGGGACAATTTATGCAATTGACTCAAATAATAATTTTTGATTAAGTTGGGGAATGGTTTGAGTAAACCCACCCATTTACCCATGAATCCTCAAACCTTCATTTAAGTATACCCACCCATTTACCCATGATTAAGTTTGGCCCCCATATGTATTGCTTTCAAACCCCATATGCCAATACCAAAAGTATCAAAACAAACGGCTTGAAATTTTTTAGCTAAAATGTTTTGGTTAGCTTATATGAAAGTGACTATGCTTCTAGCTTATAAATTTAGCGGGTGTTTGTAAAAGCTTTTTTTCGGGCTTATGAGCTTATCTCATTTTGGCTAATGATTGATAAGCCTAATTTTGAAATTAATCGGCTCCTATAAGCTTGTTATATCATGATAAGTTATAAAAGCTCATAAGTTTCAAAATAAGTTTAACCTTAAGCTTTTGGTGGTGTTTGTTATTGCTTACTTAGTGAGTGTATGAGCTTATCAAGTTGAGCTTAATGAACTTATATAAGCCATAAGCTTAACTCAGGGCTTAACTTGATAAGCTCATAAGCCAAAAATAAAGTGGCTTATTTGGATCAAGAATGTGAATCACCTTTAAAGGATTAAAGAAATTATGAAAAACATGTGAAATTATTTTTAACATTTTATGACTCCTTAATTAATTTGTGCTCAAGTTCAAAAAAGTCATAAGCCATTTAAAATAAGCTTTCGGGCTTCTTCATATCTCAATAAGCCCGTTAAGCTCATTAAATAAGCTAAACCAAACAACCCATAGACGTATTAAAAGGGTGTTTGAGTATAACTTATTCAGAGTAGTTATCACTTTTGACTTTTGAGTATTTGGAAAAATAGAAACACTTTATAATCAAATCAGCTTTTGCAGTTTTCTTATACATACAACATATAAGCTTACAAGTTGTATTGTAAATAAGCACGAGCTTTTAAAAATAAGCTAAACCTAGCAAATAATCTTCTTCTTTTTTTCCTTTTAAAATTACTGACTTACATAAACTGGCAATGGAATAACATTTTGTGACATATTTTGTTCAATACTTTCGATGACAATTTGGTGAAAGTTGTTTACATCTTGGTCCATAGCCCCTACACATATCATTGATACTTATTTTAACAAGAAAATCTTTAATTTTAATGTGTTTTTACTTGATATTTGAAGTTTTGGGTTTTCTTGATTATTTTGTTGCAGTCACCGAAAGGAGACATTAGTTATCTACAAATGTTCTTTTTGACATATGTTGGTGGCAGGGCGCCACTTCATCTTCAAGAAGATTTATGTGGCACTGCTTTGCTCAGGTATTTTTATGTCTCTTTTGGACATATGATTATAAATTAACAGTATCTCGATATTAAATGGTGATGAGTTTGATTCTGATCATCCAATTATATAGTGGACAACTAAGAAGTTTTAGATAATCAAGGGTGTTTGGCATTGCGTTTTGAAAATACTTTATAGTTTTTTCACAACCTTTAAACAGTAGATGCACATCTAATTACTATCTCTTGCATTGTTACTGTTGAGGTTATGATACATGATATACAAATAATAACATGTAGACATCACAGAGTATACATCGGAAGACTTAGAATATAATAGCAATTAATTAACTGAAAAATAAACGTGTAACATACCTCTTGCAATTGGTTAGATCTCTTGAACAAAGAAGATGAAGTCGTTTAAAGAGTTGTCCCTTACCGTTTTACAACTCAAACCAATTGGTGTAAGAATAATGTCTTACCACCAAAGTTTTGTACACACGAATTAACCACGAATCAAAGAGATTGCTAGATCTAACACAAGCCCTTGTTTTTATGAAAAAAAAAACAAAACCAAAACACCCTTAGGAGGGGGTTCAGCCGAAGTTAGCAAGAGAGGGAGAGGGAGAGATCTAGGGTTAATTCAATGCACAAAAGTTAACCCTAAACATTCACCCTAGGTTTGTTTATATAGTAGATGGAAATCTTAGGGAACAAGTTAGGGATAAGGGTTGTGATAACCCCCCTATGGCCGGCTATATGCAAGCCCAAGGACCCAAAATCTTTTCCATTTTAAGATTTTTCATTACTAGTCCTTCTCTTTACATTTAACGATCGTTAGTCATTTCTCATTAAATACTTAACGATCGTTGATCGGGTTTTGTGTAATAATTAATCGTAATCATTTTACATTAATTATAACTTTAATTCTCATTCGCTAATGTGTGCAATCCCGTGGTCACAAGTTCGAATCCGGACATGCACGGTTTTATAAATATATACATATTCCAACAGCTCCCACTTGGATATGTTTACAAAACGTGTAATGACATTGGTTAGCGTCTAGCAAGACGACAATGCCCCCGGTACAACTCGTGTATGGTTTTCTGGAGAAAAACCACTTTGATGATTCATCATCATATTCATCCTTTTGTTTCTAATACCATGTTAATAAGAATATGGATCTCACTCATTTCTTAATTAACTATTCTGTTTCTCGCTTTATATGATTGATCAAGATTACCAATTCTTCTGAATATATTCCAGAAGACCTTGGGCATGGCCATGCAAATATCTTGAAAACCATACGAGGGGCCAACAATATTATACTTCAAAATAAATTCGAAGGAAACAAATCCTGTTTTGACTACGAGTAGAATTCATAAATTTTGCAACACTTCTGAAAACAACCCTTATAACTACCAGTTACGTATAGCGTTAGATTGCTTCACAGAAATGCACTACATCTATGACAGTTCTCTGGTATCTCAAGTCAGAGGATAAATATTCATGATGTACTTAATGACTAAGCTCTATAAAGTACCATCATGTGGGTGAGATAAGTCCTATACTCAATCCATTGAATATCATCTGAAATTAGTCATGCTACGCATCAATATACTTTCAAGTATATTCTAACTAATACTCAGATTTGTCTTAATTCAATATCATTCCCGTGTTATTGATCGAGAACAGACTATTTAGAATAACTTACACTCTGTTCCCGAGTTTAATGAGGAAAGAAGAGGAAGTATATAAGGAGATGAGGAGTGGAAAGAAGATGAGAGTATTGTTTTTTTTGTGTTCCTGAGATAAGGAGGAAAGGAAAGAAGACATATTTTTTTTGTGTTCCTGAGTTGGAAAGAAGAGTAAAGAACACAAACATTTTTACAATTATACCCTTTATAGGTATATAATTTTTTATCTCCTCATATCTAATTTGATCAAACATTCACTTAAAGGCACCCTCGTATGCTTAAGAAACAAAACCCATACTCTAAGCCGTTATCAAGATTAAAACATACTACGTGTAAAAACTAAATCAAATTTAAATAATCTAACAAAATAACCATAGTATCTTGAAGATGAAAAAAGCTTAAGTATGTTCAATCTAAACCGATAAAGCAAGTTTAACATCGAATAAACAACTAAAGATAACATCTCATGGTTTTTCCAAACTGTTCGAACAAGAAAATAACTGCAAACATTTGAGCATAAGACGATGATAATTTCAAGTGGAATTCAATTCGTCACTTGACCCCATCATTTTTGTTAGCAAGTTCACCCGCATCTTAAAAGGACAACTAAACAATAGTCGTGCTTTTTTTGGGTGGTCCGCCAAAAAAATAAGAGCACTTGATAAGACATCAGCTTCTAAATCCAAAGGCTCGAGTTCTTTGTAGATTTCTTCCCCTGTGTACTCAGGTTGATAAGATCTTCCCAATATGACATTAGTTTCTTGTAAAACGACATTACCTTCCTTTATTGCATCAGCCACTACATGAACCGTACTCATAATGTTTGAATTGGCTTCTTCATCAAGTTTTCTTTTTTTGCTTTTAGATTTTGTTGTGTTTGAAGGTTCCTCTGGTGAACATGGCATGGTTGAATCGATATGAATTTCATCAAGATTGACGAGGTTTTCATAAGTGACTTCATTGGTAGCTAGTAACTCGTCAATGTCTTCAATTGTTTCGATATTTTTGGGTTCATTGATGCTCGATTGGCCTATTTTCAGCTTGGCATTTTTCTCCTTTGCAGTTTCAGAGGCAGCACCCGATGCTCTATCCTTAGCAAACAGTTGTGACAAATCATCAAAGTTATAAGCTTTTTTGGTCTTCCACTTTATAGCATCTGGATTTGCCTATTGAAATATAGGATAAACATGTTTAACCAAAAAATGGTACTACAAACAACAGTTCACTTTAGGCCTTGCAAATCCTTAGCACAAATGTTAAACTAATGGTTACTACAAAGTACAAACAACAACATTTTCTTTAACAAATATGGTCCATTAGTCTAGTGTTTTAAAACAAAATATGATCACGTAATGTCAAAACAAACTTATAATAACTTATCTTATATTATACTTGCTTGATTTTCAAAGTAGCTCAAGCAAATAACATAATATTAAATAACTTTACCCAATCACAAGTCAAAACATATTAAGTACCACTCTTATTTAATAATTAATGTAGGAATCCAAAGTGTTGTAGTACATAAAAGAATAATGCACATTGGTTAGCATGAGTAGCTTACTATTCTCGTTTGCAAAGTACTGCTGATACTTGAGGCAAAATAAGATGCCTACTGGCATATTGTTAGGCCTATGTTTAAAATGTTCGACTAATGGTAACTACAAACAACAACAGTTAATAATTTTTAGGCCTTGAGTTGCAGCCAATTAGCTACAAATATTTGCATATTCAGATTATTTATACACATTTGAATAAGTAAACACATATATAGCTGATACATACCTCTATGAGTTGTTCCCATATTTCTTCTTCTGCTTCAATGAATTGAGTACTCGCATTCCAAGAAAACCCACTTAATTTAGAGCCATGAATCACATCATGACATTGAGCAAAATGTTCTATTATAGTTCTCAAGCGGTTCTTTAAACGTGCTTTCGTGAAAGGTAACTTCAGATTATTCCTTAACTCATTAACCATATTAGTATATGCTCGTGATGTAAATGTTCCATTAGGCCTGTTGCCTTTATCTTGTTGTGTAAGCATCGCTTGAATGAACGCATCATCCATCTCAGTAGTCCAGCCGAATTGTTCCTTTTTCTCCGTATTTTCATCGGTTTCCTTTTTCACCGTTTTTTCATTAGTTTTCTTTTTGCTCATGATGATTTGCTACATGATAAATTGTTAACAAACTTAACATGTAAGTAAATAAGATCAATAATAAACACAAAGGAATGACATATGCTTAACAGAGAAACAAAATCAATAATCAACACAAACTTAACATCAAAATGTCAAGAAACTTATCAGCAAAATATCAAATTCAAGTACTATGATATATTTATGTGAAGCTATCTTGACATATCAATTTCATTGTTCGGATACGACAAGTAGTTAGCCCACATTTCATTGGCGATTGAGTTTCTTATTTCTTCTCCTCTCGTACTACCATCATTTACATCTCTTTCATTATAACGTGTTTCTTCTTGTGGTGCATTCAAAATCTCTCGTACCACCTCGTCTTCAAGATCTTTGTCCCTATCTTCCTCAAGCAAAAAGTTGTGCAAGATGCAACAAGCCAAAAAAATGTATGATTGTGTTTTGCAAGAGTAGAATGGTTCAGTTGCACTTCTAATGATAGGAAACCTTTTCTTAAGTACACCAAATGCCCGTTCAATAGAATTTCGCAACGATGAGTGACGAAGATTAAACAACTCTCGTGCATTCTCAGGTGCACGACTTGAGTACTCTTTTAAATGATATCTGACGCCTCGATAAGATGCTATTAGTGTGCTTCTATGAGGTAGACCCGCATCAACCAAATAATACTTACCTAAAAATAGCATATAATTATTAAAAGGATATAATATTAGGGACAAAAACTAATGTTGGTTTAAAAGTGTACCCTCTGGTATAAGAAGCTTGTCATCTCTAGTTAAAGCATTTTTTATTATTCTCGAGTCAGACGCAGTACCCTCCCATCCGGTTAAAACATATGTAAACTTTAAATCAAATATGCAAGCAGCCAAGACATTTATTGTTGGGTATCCCTTACGACCACGATATCTAGGGACATCTTTATTAGGTACTCGCACGCGTACATGTGTTCCATCAATTGCTCCAACACAATCCTTGAAAAAAGGATTAAATCTTTTTTTTTTCTTGAATTTCTTTGGGAACAATTTGACCAGTGGGTTGTTGGAGATAACGATCTTCTAAGCGTATAATTGCTCTCAAAACTCGGTGCAAGCATCTACTTGTCGTCGACCCAGAGCGACGATAAATCCAAGAGGCAAAACGGTTTCTTAGATCATTTCCTACTATATGCAAAAATCTAGTAACTTGTTCTTCAACAGACATACGTTGAGTTGGGCGAAGACCACCGTCACTCACCAATATATTACACAATGTCCTAAAAGCTTGTATGCTCATACGAATAACATCACGACATTTACCACTTGTGGAAAGGTTGTTTAACATCTCTTCTCGTACACTTCGACGTTGTAAAATAACATCTCTCGTAGGTAAGCTAGCATGGTTGGTGTGATTAAGTCTACGGCGTGTGATGACAGCTACCAGTAAACATATCAAGTGAACCGCTGCCAATTGTCGAGCTCTAACCACACGCCGTATCGTGAGTATTCTCTCAATCATACGGTTATCCATTGTACAGCTTTTTTTTGACTAAACCTTAAAAGATTAAGTTAAACATCTAAAAATATAAGTTGAACGAAAATCTTGTTTGATTAGTAATCTAGTAGTTTTTCATATGTATCAGGCCCGGATTTTGGCATGTGCAGGCTGTGCAATGGCACAGGGCCTTCAATTTTTGGGGGCCTCCAAGTTCTAGATCTTAATGTTAGTATAAACTCACTTTTGGATGTTTTAACTCAAGTAAGCCTGTTTCTATGAAGGATTACGTTTAAAAATGTTAGAAATTTATAATTTGAGTTACAGTTGTAAAACAGGGCTCAAAATTTTGTTTTTAAGGAAGTAAACATAGATGGGCCCTTCTACCGGAGAAGATGACTAAAGTCTTGTTTATAGCTTGTAAATTTCATGTTGAACCCTTCTACTTTATAGTTTGACATGTAGGCCTTAAGTTTAGAGTAATTTTGTTAGTGTTACTTTACCAAAAAGTAAAAAACAACCCAAATATTTACAAAAACAGTTTTTTTTTTCTCTTTTTTTTCTCTTTTACGCTTAATTTTTTTTATGATTGCCGTTGTTGTTTGATGTTATAAAAAAACAATTTGAAACTATAATTATATTTCCTAAAATACTATAGTTAACCTTTGGGACTTCGTAAATACTTTCAAAAGTTTTACAAAAGGTTGATGGATTCTATTTAAAAAGACACAAAGTATATCTAAATTTGAAAAAAAAAATACACAAATTACTATTGACTTAATTATAATAAACGTGTAAGCAAATTAACTTGACTAAAATTTTTGGTATATATTGTTCAAGGGCCTACAACGTAATACGGCACAGGGCCTCCGAGATTCACGAGACGGCCCTGATATGTATATTCTAGTATTCAGTAATGTTTATTGATTCACTGTCATCATTAAGCAATTACAAGCAAACATCATTATGTTTCATTCTATCATCGTTAGTTCGTACAAATTTTGGTGTCCTATACATATACATATACAAACAATAAAAGATCAAAGTACTTTTCATGCAATACAACCATGCAAAGTACTTTTCATACTAGCTACTATATTACTTAAATAAAGATTTGACATAAGGTATATCAAATGGTGGAGCACATGATAGTGACTCATGCAAAGCAAAACTATTTGATACAGGTACAAACATGAAAAGTAATGCACATGAAATTGACTCATGCATAGCAAACATTGGTTGATCAGAGTAACTTTTGTACATACATGCATAAAAAACACAATGAGTATAGTATTTTTGAAGATATTTCACCTGTGATGAAGACGATGGAGAAAGTGTGGCTGCTGCAACAAGTTTCGAGAAGCAAAAAGAACCGAATATATATATAGTGAATGTATTAGGTCAAGGGTATTTTGGGTACATACAAAAAGCCACATACGTTCCTTATTTCTTTCTCTCCAAATCATCCCAATTTGGGATGAAAATTAGGAGTGCAATTTTGGTCTAATTTACTCCCCTTTACTTTCCTCTTCTCTCCTAAAAAATCTCAGGAACATGATTTTATTTTTATTACCATCCCAAAGCTTTCCCTTTCTCTCCAAAAACAAACTCGGGAACAGAGTGTTAAGTTATTCAAGGATTTAAACATGCAAATATAGGATAACATCATAATAAATGAATAATAAACATAACAAAAATACTTTATTTCATTTGAATAATAATGTTTACAATATCCTTTATCTAAAATACTTAGTCACAGATGGGCATGAAACTACTAGCTAAGCGAAGTCCAAGCTTGTCAGACAAATGATTAAGTTTTTCACCAGGTAAGGCCTTCGTCAAAAGATCTGCTATGTTATCATCTGTGTGAACTTTGAGAACTCAATTTCACCTATCTCGACTTGTTCTCGAACATAGTGATATTGTCTAGGATAGTGTCTGGTGCCCTTCATGACTCCAGTTCATGGGCAAAAGTAATTGCATCAGACTTGTCACAATATACTTTAATAGGATTTTCAATCGACGACATAACACCAAGCCCCGAAACAAACTTCCTTATCCAAACAGCTTCCATGGCAGCTTCTGATGCCGCTATGTACTCACTTTCTGTAGCAGACATCGCAAGATTGGTCTGTTTCTTGCTCTTCCAATCCATAGCACCTCCATTGATGACAAATATGTAACCCGTCTGAGACTTCGTATCATCTTTGTCACACTTCCAGGATGCATTACAGTAACCTGTAACAGACAGTTCTGCTTCTGGATTTCCCCCATACACTATGAACATATCTCTTGTAACCTTAAGGTACTTGAGAATATGTTTAACAATAGTCTAGTGAATTCCACCTGGATTCTGTTAATATCGATTGGTCAGGTTTTGAGCAAACGCCACATCAGGCCTTGTGCATCGCACCGCATACATGATAGATCCTACAACCGAAGCATAAGGAACTTTCTTCATGCGTGCCACCTCTGCAGGCGTTGAAGCACAACCTTCGCTACTCAAACCATGGTTTACTTGAATCTGCAAAAATCCCTTCTTGGAATTTTGCATATTGAATCTCTTCAACATTTTGTCAATGTAAGCACTTTGGCTTTAACCAATTAGTCGCCTTGATCTATCCCTGTAGATCTTGATTCCGAGTATATATGTTTCTTCCCCTAAGTCTTTCATCGAGAAACATTTACCAAGATAGGCTTTCACCTCATTTAGACTTGGTATATGAATTCCCATGATTAATATGTCATCGACATACAGAATAAGGAAAGTAACATGACTCCCACTAGCTTTATGATATACACATGGCTCATCAAGATTCTGAGTAAATCCAAAACTTTTGATTTCTCCATCAAATCTTTTATTCTATTGCCTTGATGCTTGCTTTAGTCCATAAATGGACTTTTTAAGCTTGCATACACGGTTAGGAAATTGTGGATTCACAAACCCCTCGGGCTGTGCCATATAGATGTATTCATCTAGACGACCATTCAGAAAGGCGGTTTTGACATCCATCTGCCAAATCTCATAGTCATAGTGTGCAACTATAGCTATGAGAATCCTAATAGCTCTTATGTCTGCTACAGGATAGAATGTCTCCTCGTAATCAATGCCATAGGTTTGAGTAAAGCCTTTAGCTACCAGACGAGCCTTATAGGTGTGTACATTGCCATCCATGTCAGTTTTCTTCTTGAAGATCCACTTACTTCCAACGACTTTAGCATTGGGAGGAAGGTCAATTTCAATCCATACATCATTATCTTATATGGATTGCATTTCCCCTTTCATAGCAATCTTCCATTTATCCTTTTCAGGATCAGCCATGGCAGCCTTATAGTTGGCAGGTTCATTAAGATCCCCAACCATATTTTCCTCCACCTCTACGTTTAGACATAGATGGTCAGGTGCACGTATAGTCCTTTCAGACCTATGAATGGGAACAACTTAAGGAAGAGCGCCCAAGATTTCAGGCTCTTCTTGAAGTTGGCTAGTATTATCAGAAGGTGTTGTATCTTCATGATCATCTTCCAGATCATATACTCTCCCACTGAGTTCTTAAGATATGAGATTCCTTTCAAGGAAGTCTCCATACCTAGCCACTATGACTTTGTTCTCAGCTGGGTAGTAGAAGTAGTAACCTATAGTTTCCTTAGGGTATCCTACAAAGACACACTTAATAGATCTTTGTTGGAGCTTATTTGGTGAGTCACGTTTAATAAACGCCTCACATCCCCAGACCTTTAAGTAAGAAAAGTTGGGAGCTTTTCCTGTCCATATTTCATATGGAGTCTTAACAACCTTCTTCGTTGGAACCATATTCAAAATGCGAATAGCAGTTTCAAGGGCATAATCCCAAAAAGTTAAAGGAAGAGTCTTAAGATTAAACATTGATCATACCATGTCAAGTAAAGTACGATTTCTCCTTTCAGATGCACCATTTTGTTGTGGAGTATAAGGAGATGTGGGTTGCTGGAGAATTCCACACTCAGCTAAGTAATCTTTGAACTCTTGGCTTATATATTCACCACCTTTATCGGATCGAAGAGCTTTAATCTTCTTACTGAGTTGTAATTCTACTTCACTTTTGAAAACCTTAAATGTTTCAAAGACTTCATGATTATGTTTAAGTAAATAAACATAACCATAACGACTGAAATCATCAGTAAAGGTTAAGAAGTAGGTATCACCACGTTTTGACATATGTCTAAGTGGACCACACACATCAGTGTGTAACAATCCAAGTAGATCTGAAGCCATTTCCACTTGCTGTGAAAAAGGTTTCCTTGTCATCTTCCCAGATATGCAAGACTCGCATTTGTCAAATGATTCATCATCAACACTTTGTAAAAGCCCTTCATGATGCAGCTTTTCCATGCGTTTCTTGCCTATATGAGCAAGGCGACAATGCCAAAGATAAGAAAAGTCTCAGTTAGACTTGCTCTTCTTATTGCTAATGCTATACAACGGATTATTTCCTTTAGACACACAATCATCCATATCAATTTCAAACACACCATTTATAGGAATTGCATTAAAATAAAAAAACATTATTAAAAGAAACTGAAATTCCATAACTGGTAAAAGTGTGCATAAAACCAATATCTTTTAACAAAGAAACTGAAATAACACCCCTAACAATGGAGGGTGCATAATGACAATTATTTATTTCAAGAATTAAGCTCGAAGGCAATACTAAATCAAAAGTCCCAATGGCTTCAACTACTGTACGCTTGCCATTGACAACGTACAAGTATCTTTCTCCATAGGTCATCTTCTTCGCTCCTCTAAGTCCCTGCGATGTATTACAGATGTGAATACCACATCCTGTATCATAAATCCAGGAATTTTGCTTATGAGGAAAAGAAAATAATTCAAACATAAAAATACCTGATGAGCTAGGCACCATCTTATTTTTATTCTGAAGCAACTCACTCAGCAATAATGGACAGTTCCACTTCCAATGACCTGGTGAGTTACAATGGTGGCAAGCCGAATCCTTCTTAGGATTCTTCTTTCTCTTTGCAGGGTTCTTCTTAGGAGCTGGTGGGATCACAACTTGTTTCCCCTTTCCTTTTCCTTTCCCTTTCTTATCTGCTTGCGGCTTTGGCTTATTTACCCCACCACCTTGTATTGCTAGTACCGCAGGTGTAGGTGCCTTCTTAGGTAACCTGTTCTCGAATTCTACAAGCATTGCATGTAACTCATTCACTGTCTTCGCCGTGCAATGCATATTGTACTGGCGTACAAAATCACCAAACCGCTCCTGATTAAGAGAGTGATTGATGAGGCCAACACACACATCTTGGGAGTAACGACAGCCGAGCTTCTCCAATTGGTCCAAGTGATGTTTCATCTCATGGACGTGGTCGGATACAGATTTACCAACCTCTTGCTTGCATCTATGAACCTTTTGAATAAGTTCATACAATTCAGCTGCATGTGGCTTCTCAAACATACGCTTGAGTTCATCTAGCTTGCTCATAGGCGGATAGTGTTCAAATTGTTTTTGCAATTGAGCAGACATCCCCGAAAGCATAAGACACGCCACATCATTGTGCTTCTCATATTCGACACGATACTCCTCTTTTTCAAGAGCAGTAGCCGTATCAGCAAGAGCTTCAGGCAGAGGTGTAGAAAAAATCTCAAGTCTTTTGGCAACACGAAGGATGATCCTAAGTGCACGATGCCAATCATTGAAATTTGGGCCAGTCAGTTTGTCTCTTCCAATCATATCTTTAAAAGCAGCACTCATTAAGCTCATAGTGTTTTCAGGTTGATGAGCCATCTACAGAAAAAGTTCAAAAAACCATAATTAGTATTTTGATAATTTCCCTTTTCAATAAAATTAAAATACCCAAGGTTCATATTCATATAACCAATTAATTATTATTGAAAACTAGGATCCAAATTGTCATAATCTCATCACGTCAGTTGATCTGCTAGTAATGAATTTATACAAAATGGTAGAGCCCTTGCCCAATTGCCAATTTCAATTGCAATTCCTAGATTTATGGGATTTATATTTAGCCAATTTCAATTGCCATGTAAACTAGTTTTATCCACATCTTATGCCTTTAGTTGCCAGTTCTCACCGCCTAACTCAATTAAGTTGTTCAACTTAAGAAACTGCAAAATCATCCATGCCCGTTCTCACGTCACGTGGATATTTTACCCTTTTATTATGATCTAAATCACGTTCCCACGCAAATAAAAGGTAATCTCAGATGTTTCCGTTTCGTAGGATGGCATACAACTTAAATTAAGGGTAATAATTTTGATGTCAAATCAAATATGTACAAAGATGTCATGCATTCATCTTCGTAGCATAAGTTTTTATTAAAACATTTATATCATTGTTTTAATGTTTAAGCTTTTCATCATCAAACTTTAATCGATGTGTTGGTTAACCAATTAAAGAATTACCTTTAATTACCACTATATCCTACTGCTGCATGAGTCATAAGACCCAAGTTATTCAGATAATTACCACAAAAGTGGCGCGTAGAATTTAAGGTCAATTCACCCTTAAGATTTAATATTAATATTTTATGCACATTTTATAGGAATACTTGGTAGCTCCATTAAGACGCACAAACGAGCGGAGAATTAGGTCAGCGCAAAGCATATTACATAACCTCATCTTTAAGGTCACAATTTAATGCGTACCAACCTTATACCTATCTTATAGTTTGTCAATAATGGGTGAGCCATTCTAACTATTTTGTGCATAAAAATCAATTAATTAAACGTTTACGACTACTATGCTTAAAAAACACATGTTTCACCAATGTTTAGATCAGTTTATTTTCTTATAAAAAATACCCTTGTCAAACAAAACAAACAAGCAAGTATTTAAAAAATAAACATATAAACAATGAATACATAATTAAGCATGCATATCAAATAGCCACATGCAAACCTTTTGATAAATCCTATTAATAATCAATTCTAGATCTGTCAATATGTATATGTCTAATTAAGACTTTCACCCGTTTTCATCTATATACAAGGTGAGCCACATGCATCGATTCATCGATTGCGTAAGTCAAAATTAAACACATACCACATAGCACATAATTGAATTAATAATAATGATTGATGTCTTCCCTAATTTTAGATCTATCAAAAATTAGTGTATATCACTTAACCAATTAAAGCATACAATAAAAAGGATCCATGACAAAACATGCATGTATTTATCATGGACATAAATTACACTTACAATTACTGCAATTAAACAAGAGTTATGCAATTTAATACACATAAAATTGCATGCAACCTATGGTTTTCTAATCCAATTAAAAACAAAATTTTACAAAACCCTAATTAGGGCGCACATAAAAAAAAAAAAAAAAAAGCCCCCCCCCCCAAAATTAGGGTTTAGGTTTTGCAAACTCTAGATCTAAGCGTACAATTAATAACACAATACAATTTATTTGTTTTATGCGTTTCAGTAATTAATTACTCATTATAACGGCTCGTGATGCCACTGTTGAGGTTATGATACATGATATACAAATAATAATATGTAGACATCACAGAGTACACAACGGAAGACTTAGAATATAATAGAAATTAATTAACTGAAAAATAAACGCGTAACATACCTCTTGCAATTGGTTAGATCTCTTGAACAAAGAAGATGAAATGGTTTAAAGAGTTGTCCCTTACCGTTTTACAACTCAAACCAATTGGTGTAAGAATAATGTCTTACCACCACAGTTTTGTATACACGAATTAACCACGAATCAAAGAGATTGCTAGATCTAACACAAGCTCTTGTTTTATGAAAAAAAAAACAAAACAAAACCAAAACACCCTTAGTAGGGGGTTCGGCCGAAGTTAGCAAGAGAGGGAGATGGAGAGATCTAGGGTTAATTCAATGCACAAAAGTTAACCCTAAACATTCACCTTAGGTTTGTTTATATAGTAGATGGAAATCTTAGTGAACAAGTTAGGGATTAGGGTTGTGATAACCCCCCTATGGCCGGCTATATGCAAGCCCAAGGGACCCCAAATCTTTTCCATTTTAAGATTTTTCATTACTAGTCCTTCTCTTTACATTTAACGGTCGTTAGTCATTTCTCGTTAAATACTTAACGATCATTAGTCGGGTTTTGTGTAATAATTAATCGTAATCATTTTACATTAATTATAACTTTAATTCTCATTCGCTAATGTGTGCAATCCCGTGGTCACGAGTTCGAATCCGGACATGCACGGTTTTATAAATATATACATATTCCAACAGTTACAACTGATTTTCTGGTTATGATTATTCTGTATCACATAGTTATATTTGAAACATTATGTCTAGAACCATAGTAATAGAAGGGCATAGGTTTAATCTGGATAATGAAACAACTACTCCGTCAATGCTTTTTTACTTTTGTACTATTGTAATCAATGTACTTTTATTTTAAATTCTAAAGAAACTAAAGTAATGACGATGTTTAAAACGTTAATCTATAAATCACATGATATAATTACAGTACAGAATGGCTCAGAAGTGACTCGCGAAGAACTTCTGTAGGTCTAGATTTTGATCTAGAAGCTCTCGATTGGTGCATAGAGAACAATGTTAACAAAGTCGAGCTGATTTATCTTCTAGAATCTTCCTCTATCATGGTAACGTTTTACGACCACAAGAAGCTAAACAGGTAAAAAGCAGTCTTCCAAACACCATGGATAAAATAACACTTGAAGAAACCGAAAATGATTCTGAAGCACTTCCACATCGAGACATAGTATGTGCGTTTAACTTTAGTTGTTGTTGTCTCCATAGTCGTCATGAGCTAGTTACATACTTCAAACACGCACTTAATGCATTGTCTAAGAAAGGCGGGATTTTTGTTATGGATCTTTATGGTGGTACATAATCTGAATGTGAGCTTAAGATGCAAAGGAAATTCCCGAACTTTATGGTAATTAGTTATTCACATATTGGCTATTATTGATGTTGATATATATGTCTTCTAGAAAACATGACATTGATATTCTTTCAAGTGGAAAGAATTAAATGCTTGGTGAGAAAGGAACGTGGCATGATACCTTCCTTGTATTTGTGTGGACGAAATGTGTTAAGCAACACTATAAATAGAGGAGTTTAGAACATCATTTGGCATCCCATTTTACAAAGTAACACATAGTGACTTTGTATCCCATTTTTCTCCTTGTCTTTGATAATTAGAGAGTTTGGTTATCTCCTAGTTACAAGAGATATAAATTTGTATTATCTTTGTATCTAGAGAGAAGGTGTAACTCCTAGTTTACATAGTGAAACGTATCTTTCCTTGCCCGTGGTTTTTACCCTATTGGGGTTTTCCACGTTAAATTCGTGTGCCATCTTTATTAGTATTTCATATTTTAGTTGTGGGTTTGCTTCAATCCGGTGTCACTTTTCTCAACAAGTGGTATCAAGAGCTAAGGTTGGGTGTGTGTATAATTATTTATCGTATGCTCTGTGGTTGCCACTAATTAGTGGACCCTCCACATCAAAAGATAAATAAAATTATACTCACTCAAAAGGTGTTCGTTACTATTATTAACAAATAATAGTTTTGTCAAAAAGTAGATTGTGATTGTAGCAATGGCGGCGAAATTTGAAATCGAAAAATTCAATGGGAATAATTTCTCGTTGTGGAAATTAAAGATGAAGGCTATCCTTCGAAAGGATAAATGTTTAGCGGCCATTGACGAAAGGCCAGCTGAGGTCACGGATGACAGTAAATGGGACGAGATGGACGGAAATGCTATTGCAAATCTTCATTTGGGATTAGCAGATGGAGTTTTGTCAAGCATAGAGGAGAAGAAAAGTGCAAAGGAGATTTGGGATCATCTTGCTCGATTGTATGAGGCAAGATCGCTCCACAACAAAATTTTCCTTAAGAGGAAACTTTATGCTTTGCGCATGACGGAATCTACTTCAGTGACTGAGCACGTTAATAACCTGAATACTTTATTTTCTCAGCTCACATCTTTGAGTTGTAAAATAGAGCCACAAGAACGTGCTGAAATTCTACTTCAAAGTTTACCTGACTCATATGACCAACTCATAATCAACTTAACCAGTAATGTTCTCTCTGACTATCTAGTCTTCGATGATGTTGCGGCCGCTATTCTGGAAGAAGAAAACAGGCGTAACAATAGGGAGGACAGACAGACCAGTTCAAGACAGGTGGAGGCTTTGGTGGTGACGAGAGGGAGGTCAATGGAACCTGGCTCCAGTGGGAGTCACAATCATGGTAAATCTAGAACAGGAAAGAAGAAGAGTTTTAAATGCTACAAATGTGGTAAGCCGGGTCACTTTAAGAAAGATTGTCGGGGTTTAAATACCTCTAATCCTCAGGGAAATTTCGCAAGCACTTCAGAAGATGGTAACACTCTGTGTTGTGAAGCAGCGGTTGCAAATGAAGGCAGGAAAAGATTTGCAGATATATGGTTGTTCGATACGGGAGCTACTTTTCATATGACCGCAAGAAGAGAATGGTTTCATCAATATAAACCTATCTCTGGAGGCGGATCTGTGTACAGTTGCAATGATCATGAACTAAAGATCATTGGAATTGGAAATATCATGGTGAAAGTGCATGATGGTACAGTTCATACTATTCGGGATGTGCGACACGTGGAGGGCCTGAGAAAGAATCTATTGTCTTTGGGACAATTGGATGATCTTGGTTGTAAGGTTGAAATACAAAACAAGATCATGAAAGTTATAAAAGGCGCGCTTGTACTTATGAAAGGTGAAAAGGTGGCTGCAAACTTATACCAACTGAAAGGAGAGGTAATGGAGGAGGCAGAAGCATCTGTTGCTTCACATAGTTCAAGTCATAGAGTTGCAATAGCATGGCATCAGAAGCTTGGACATATGTCAGAACAAGGAATGAAGATTCTTATTGATAGGAAGTTAATTCCTTGCCTCACAAAGGTTTCTTTACCTTTCTGTGAGCATTGTGTTATCAGTAAGCAGCATCGCCTAAAATTCAAGACATCAAATTCTAGAAGTGTCTCTGTTCTAGAATTGGTTCACTCTGATGTGTGGCAGGCACCGGTTCTATCCCTGGGAGGAGCAAAGTATTTTGTATCCTTCATTGATGACTATTCCAGGAGATGTTGGGTGTACCCAATCAAGAAGAAGTCTGATGTGTTTGAAGTTTTCAAAGTTTACAAAGCGCGGGTTGAGCTTGATTCTGGAAATAAGATCAAGTGTTTGAGGACAGATAATGGAGGCGAATACACTGGTGATGAATTTGATACTTTTTGCAGGCAAGAAGGAATCAAAAGGCAGTTCACGACGGCATACACTCCTCAACAGAATGGAGTGGCAGAGTGGATGAACAGAACCTTGTTAGAAAGAGCAAGAGCAATGTTGGCAACTGCAAGCTTGGAAAAATCGTTCTGGGCGGAAGCAGTCAATACCGCATGTTATGTGATAAATCGGTCACCTTCAACTGCAGTTGAGTTGAAGACACCGATGGAGATGTGGACGGGAAAGCCAGTCAACTATTCAGACCTTCATATATTTGGAAGTCCCGTGTACGTGATGTACAATTCTCAAGAAACTACAAAGCTGGATCCGAAATCCAGAAAATGTTTGTTCTTGGGGTACGCTGACGGAGTAAAGGGGTATCGCTTATGGGACCCCACTGCCCACAAAGTAGTCGTCAGCAGAGATGTTGTCTTTATGGAAGACAAAAGTCAAGAGATTGAAGAAGGTGATAGCACTATAAGAGAAACTACATCAATACAGATGGAAAGGCAATTTCAGTCGAATGATTCTTCTGAAGCCGTGCCACAGCACGAGGTGAATGAGACGACCGAGTCTCAAGCTCCAATGACTCGTACTCTTAATCGTGAAAGAAAACGCCCGGTGTGGCACTCGGATTATGTTATGGAGGGCAATGTTGCATACTGTCTTCTTACAGAGGAAGGAGAGCCATCAACTCTTCAAGAAGCACTGAATAATTCAGATGCTTCATTCTGGATGGAAGCAATGCAAGAAGAAATTGAAGCTCTTCATAAGAATAAAACGTGGGAACTAATGCCACTACCAGCAGGTAGAAAACCTATTGGAAACAAATGGGTGTATAAGATCAAGAGGAACGGTGATGACCAGGTGGAGAGGTATCGTGCAAGATTGGTAGTCAAAGGATATGCTCAGAAAGAGGGAGTCGACTTCAATGAAATATTTTCCCCTGTGGTTCGAATGACAACTGTTCGAGTAGTTCTGGCAATGTGTGCTACGTATGACTTACATCTAGAGCAGCTAGATGTGAAAACTGCATTTCTTCATGGAAATCTTGATGAGGAAATTTACATGCTCCAACCAGAAGGTTTTAAACAAAAAGGAAAAGAGAACTTGGTTTGCAGGTTAAACAAATCTCTGTACGGTTTAAAGCAGGCGCCGCGGTGTTGGTACAAGAGATTTGATTCTTTCATCATTAGCCTTGGATATAACAGACTACACGCAGACCCTTGTGCTTATTACAAGAGGTTTGGATACAATGATTTTGTCATCTTGCTGTTATATGTTGACGACATGTTGGTTGCAGGCCCCAACAAAGATCGTATCGGTAAACTAAAGGCACAACTCGCTAGGGAATTCGAGATGAAAGACCTTGGACCCGCAAACAAGATTCTAGGGATGCAAATTCACCGAGATAGAGTTAGTAGGAAAGTTTGGCTTTCACAGAAAAATTATGTGAAGAAAATCTTGCAAAGGTTTAATATGCAAGATTGTAAGCCAATATCAACCCCGTTTCCTACTAATGTCAAGTTATCCTCCAAGATGAGTCCTAGCAGTGAAGAAGAGAGGATGGAGATGTCTCGAGTACCGTATGCATCAGCAGTGGGAAGTTTAATGTTCGCGATGATTTGTACAAGACCAGACATTGCACATGCAGTGGGAGTAGTGAGTCGGTACATGGCGGAACCTGGTAGAGAGCATTGGGAAGCTGTGAAGAGGATCTTTAGATATCTTAAAGGAACCTCGGATGTTGCATTATGTTATGGGGAATCGGGTTTAACTGTCAAGGGATATGTTGATTCTGATTATGCAGGTGATCTTGACGGAAGTAAATCAACCACCGGGTATGCGTTTACACTTTCTGGCGGAACAGTAAGCTGGGTTTCAAAACTGCAGTCAGTTGTGGCTATGTCAACGACGGAAGCAGAATATGTTGCAGCTGCTCAAGCCAGCAAAGAAGCAGTATGGTTGAAGATGTTGTTGGAAGAGCTCGGACACGAACAAGAGAAGATTACTCTATTTTGTGACAATCAGAGCGCCTTGTATCTGGCAAGGAATCCGGCATTTCATTCAAAGACAAAGCATATACGAGTTCAATATCACTTCGTTCGTGAGAAAGTGGAAGAAGGAACCGTGGATATGCAGAAAATTCATACTGATGATAACGTGGCAGATTATCTGACGAAAGCAATCAACTGTGACAAGTTTATATGGTGCCGATCCTCATGCGGCCTAGCGGAAACGTAAGCAACATGAAAGTGCAAAGGAAGGATAACGGTGTGAAGATTGATTGAGCTTCAATCGAATCTTCAAGTGGGAGATTGTTGATATATATGTCTTCTAGAAAACATGACGTTGATATTCTTTCAAGTGGAAAGAATTAAATGCTTGGTGAGAAAGGAACGTGGCATGATACCTTCCTTGTATTTGTGTGGACGAAATGTGTTAAGCAACACTATAAATAGAGGAGTTTAGAACATCATTTGGCATCCCATTTTACAAAGTAACGCATAGTGACTTTGTATCTCATTTTTCTCCTTGTCTTTGATAATTAGAGAGTTTGGTTATCTCCTAGTTACAAGAGATATAAATTTGTATTATCTTTGTATCTAGAGAGAAGGTGTAACTCCTAGTTTACATAGTGAAACATATCTTTCCTTGCCCGTGGTTTTTACCCTATTGGGGTTTTCCACGTTAAATTCGTGTGCCATCTTTATTAGTATTTCATATTTTAGTTGTGGGTTTGCTTCAATCCGGTGTCACTTTTCTCAACAATTGACACTTTGTTGCAGAACCGCCATTCGTAAAAATTATATACTTGATGGATTTCAGTTATAATTTGCCGGTATACATGGGAGCAAGTTGGATTTGATATCATTCAACGGAATATCGATTAGAATCAGTCTGCATTATACTCTGCCAAATCACTAGAAGAAAAAACTTCGTCACGCATTTTCATAGAGTTGGAGATTGTAAGTTTATCTTTTTTTAATTTGTAAAATTCAACACCTGATGGATTTCAATACTTTTGAAGGGTATTTAGATACTTAACTAATGATTAAACACTGACTGATTTTTGTGTCCAGGTGGTCGTTACCGGAAATCAAGGATTGTATGGAAGAAGCGGGATTTCGGTATGTTCATTTCTGGATACGCCAAATGCCCGACAGTGAGAATATCAAAAGCATGGAAGGATTTGGGACGGCTCGAGATATCAAATATGAGGAAGTTACAAGTTTTCAGCAACAATATTCATGGCATGCTTACATTGTTGGTGTTTCCTAGTCATTTCTCAACTTGCATCTATTTTTAAGTGATACTTAAGGTAAAAGAAAATGGTTTCACTATATTTTGAAGCACTTTTTGTTCTTATTCAACATGGTCCATCAAACTCTTGAACAGATTCACAAATTTGCAGACTTGATTGTACTTTTAACGAAGAATTTTATGCAAGCTAGTTTATGGAGCTCTTCCTATATGTATGTGTTCTGTTTAAGACGACCTTAATCAGTAGCTCTCTGATCCTGTAACATGAGCTCTACAGTATATATCATATCCTTTGCTAAAAAGTGAGCTAGGTGGGGAAATAGATGGGCATGAGTTTGTGATCCGGTTAAATAACGCATGAATTGGGGGATTTGACAAATTTGTAGGGTCGAAAAAGGGGCTTTTGATGAAGAATTTGATTCAAATTCAATATTGGCTTAGTGTGTGTTTGTTTCACTAAGATGTTTTAGGTCTGAATCTGACTACCACATATTACTGATAAGAGATGGATATAAAGTCTCAATCCAAATGAAATAACGTCGTTTATTTTTTTTTATAATTGTCTGAATTGTTTTAATTATATATATTTTTAAGTATGTATTAAATCATAGCAATACGATGAATAAGTGGCTTGTGTAAAATGAAACAAAACAATTTTTTTATCATAAATTTAACACAATTATAAAACATTAAATAAATTATCGGGTCGGGTTTATTTAATGATAACAAAATTGCTTTACTTGTTGTGATTAACACTTATTTCAAACAAATTAAAAAGATAGAAAAATCTTATATTGCTTATAAAGTTGCAAAAAGTTAAAAATTTATTAACAAAACATAAAACTTTCGTATCTTGAAAAGGTTAAAACTACAAACTATCAGTATTTAACTACAACACCACTAAAATTATGCACGTGACTATACTATAGTATATATACATCAATTGACAGGGATATGTTATAGAAACCTCATGAGTCGACCGTACAATCCGCGAAGCACATAGTACAACATCGTGATGAACAAATTACAACGATCCGATGCGTGTAATGATTGGAAACCCCTCTATAGGGGGTCGTATAAACTGTCCCCAATTAATAGAGTACTACGGAGTAGTTTCTACTATTGGCTATATTTCTCTCTTCTCGATGCATCTTCTTCCTCAAAGTATTACGGAGTATCTTTCTTCTTCAAAATTTCCAGATCTACTTTTCCATAGCTTTTTTTATTCCAACAAAATATCTAAAAAGTTTGAAGGTCATTGAAGGTCTTGTAATGTTAAAAGGCAGTAAGACCAAACCTCCGGCTCTTACTCAGTAAGAGGTTTCATATCTGACCGCGTCTGAATCACAAAAGAAAAACAAACAGCTCGAAGTCTGACTGTGTCTGACTGGGTAAGATGTTAGAGGCGAGTCAGACGTTTTTTTGTAAAAACAAACACACCGTTAGTCGGTAGCTTTACAATCCTGTAACATGAGATTGAGATATGCTAGAGACTTTCTTTTGAGGTCAAACCAGAGAATTTTTGTATCGATAATGCAAATCACAATGTTTAGAAATGTAAACGAACATTCATCCAAAGCTGTACTATTTGTCATTAAGTTTAAACCCCGTTTGTTTGCTAAATGCGACCTTTACTTTTGCCAACCAAACACACCGTGGAATGGAATTTGAATTCTAAATCCATCTTTTATCAATAGAGTTGTCAAATGGATTTCAGACTCCAATTTCATCACATTTTTATAAATATTTGGAGACCAAACAGGGCCTTGAGTTAGAAATATGATGGAACCGAATTTTGATTCCCATTCCATAGACTGTTTGGTCAGTATAACTATGGAATATTTGGATACTGGGTCGAGGGACTGTGTAATGTGCTGTATTTGCAGAAATCCGATATTAAAACACACATAGATGGTGATGTTCATTCGAGAAGACAAACTATACAATATAGATCCTTTGTTTCTAAGCTTCATTTATGCTATAGTTGGCTATGATCATTTTGTTGGTTTGTGTTTAGGTCGGATCCCAAAACATGTTTACTATATAATTAGTTCTAATACGAAAATAAAACATAATAAGGTTTTTAATGATGAATATTATATAACTATAGTCCGTAGACGGTATCTTTTTTCCACAGCAACCTAAGTTTTGCAAGGTTGTTAAGTAGTCTATTAGTTGACAAGTTGACTTATGGAGTATAAAAATCAGAATTATGGAGTTTGTTAGTTGTTAATTCATGAAATGATGGAGATGGCAACATAACAAATTGGCAAAATGTATGTGCACACATCAACAACAAACTTTACCGAAGACTCTTAGAATTGAAGGATAAACTAATATTTTAAGTTAAATTTTGTTCAGATCTAAACCGCGTGCGCATGTTATTTTGCGTCTTCAAATATATAAATAATTATGACGGTTTTATGAACGATCAAATCTATAAATAATCAAACTTATAAGTTCACACCCAAAAACTATCACTGAAAATATAATTATTAGTTTGAAAAATTTGGATCATGTGTAACACGAGCATTAAAACTAGTATTACTCCACATGTATTTTTATTTAGGGTTAATGGCGTATAATAGCAACGTACTTTCCCATTTGTTCCATTATCAGATACGAACCTAAAATAATACAACAATACCCTACAAACTTTCATATTTTTGTGTCGATATCATCATTTGACCTACAAAATTGGGTAATCATTTTCCGGTCATCTTCTCCACTTCTTTCAGCCACTTTCTGGTAATCTTTTTCCGGCCATCTTTATAAATTTTCCAACCGTTATATTTTATTGAGTCTTCTTTGCCAAAACAAGATTGTTTAATTAGTAAAGAATAGACACATGTGCATGCCACATAGATGCCATATCATTCCCGATCATCTTCCCCAATTTTTCCGACCAATTTTCTTCGGTGGCCGTCTCTAATTTCCGGCCATTTTTAAAACCACGCAAAAAACTTAAATTTAAATCTACACTACAAACATAACATAACAATTTATACTAATTGAGCGCAATTAAAAACAACCACCAAGACCTTACTAAAACCCGTTTGTTAAAAGCTAATAGCAGATCCAAATTTCATTCCAAATTTTCATTCCAAAATCATTTAACTGACATCAGTTGCTAAAACCCATTCGTATGTCAGTTGCTATTTCTTAAAGGAAATAAAGACAATGGCAAGCCTGAGATTCAGGTGGCTGGATATCATGTGTTACTGGAAGTTGGACTGGACTGATTTGGGGTTAAAAGAGCTTTTAAGACTTTGTGTGTGGGTTTTTCCAAGGAAGAAGATGAAAAAAAAAATTAAAAAATAAAATAATATTTAATTTTAACCTGTGTAGCCGGTTGCCAGTCATGCCACGTAAGCAAAAGTATGATAATGAAACAAATTTTAAAAGTTGGATGGGTATTGTTGTATTATTTTGAGTTCGTATCTGATAATGAAACAAATGAGAAAGTACGTTGCTATTACATGCCATTAACCCTTTTATTTATCCTCTACAAATAATATTTAACACGAACGTACAAATTATATCAAACACCAACCTAAACTATTTCTGTTGTATAGAATGTTTCTTTACAAGTCAAGCAAATAAATATAAAGATAATTAGTTTTTAAGAATATGCAAGAACGTGCAGTTACCGTTATGGTCGTTGAGTTCAACTCTGTTTGTAAATTGTAATAATTCCAAATGATGAACATTACAAGGGTGGCCGGCCCAAATGATGGATTAATTATATATAGTGCAATCACAAAGTCCAAATTTTGTTGGAAATCATTCAAAATTTCATTTCATGATTTCATCACTCAAACGATACAATATATACAACCTTTAAGAACTGGATTTTGTATATTATTTCCACCAATCCTGCTATTTTCATAATCTACACCATCTTCCTGCTCCTATTTAAATTGTCACAAATCACCATTTTATTTCCCCATAATGAACCAGACTATGGACTACTTGTATTACTTCTGGACAGACCACATTTGTAAATTTGACACTGTTGTGGGTATTCCGAGTGGTTTTCGAGATTGCTTACAGTTTGAGTCAGATCGACAAAATAAATACAGCAAACCTATGTCATGGATTGGTATCTATATCGCGGTAGCATCTCTCTTTTGCATCCTAGCAATGGTAGCTGATTTAATACATGGTTTAAAAAATAGAAAACTGTGGTTCCCTTGTAAAACATTCACCTTGAATGCTGCTTCTCTCACTGTGATAGCTGTTGCTATGAAGCTACCTGTGGATTTAAGTAATCCAATGCGAGGTGCTGCAGACCAGTGGACAAAGATCGGAAGCATGGCCTTTATGTGCACCATGATGGCGAACTTATTGCCTTCTTTAGCAACCATGAATAGCAAGGAACTTCTCACAAACATCATAGCTATGGATATTCTGGTAATCACCTTGATTGTGAACGTTTGCATTGAATTAGATACGGGTGTGATCGGAGATTCTGATGATTTCGCTCCTCTAGTTAAGGGAACAGCATTGTTTTATGTGGTTATGCTACTCATCTTGCTGATAATACACACATGTTCAGGTTTAACAACTCTAAAGTCCAAACAAATAATAGAATTGAAATATCAAGCAGGTCATGAAACTGCTTTGAAGGACCTAGAGTTACAACAACCAGGAAGATTAACTGTTGAGAAGCTAAAGCAGCATGTGAAAAACCATTGGATCATGGCAGGAACAGGCAGCCCTCAGTTCATCACAGCTTGCTCTGCAACTACCTCTGCGTCTGGGGTAATATGTGTTGTCAGTACTACCTTACATTTCTGTTTAATGTTTCCCATTACACGTAATGTAGGTGACCATCAATCGGATTATAAATGGTCAATTCCAGTGATTCTCATAATACAGTTTATCGGAAGTCTAGTAGGAACAATTGCACCACTTTGTAGATGTTATGCTGCCTTGAGCTTTAAATTGTCCATAAAATGGATCTGGAACCATATTAAGGTATTTAAAGTAGAGAGCTACTGGACTCAGAAGCTGTATGATTGGAAGCAGAGTAGTGTACCCTTCTCAGTCAGTAGTCGCAAAATCAAGATTGTCATCCAGAATTTCAAAGTCATGTTTCTTATCATTTGTATAGGACTTCAAAAGACAGTTGTGGTAGCATTTAAGATGATAGCATTGATCCCAATTTTTTTTGTGATATGCGTTTTGTTTTGTATTTGGTGTTGGAAGTGGTTTAAAGCCATGTTTAGTGCCTCAAGTATTGTCATGAGACAAAATCCGGAAAAACAAGAGAACTTTAACGATCTTAGGCGGTATGTGTTACAACTGCAAGACGACATGGAGCTTTCCGAGAGAACATTAAAAAGTGTTTCAAAATCTGCGAACCGCTTGATCAAGAAGGCTGAAAAACAACAACCCAGCAATCTCATGAAGCTTCTGAGAGAATCTAAAGGTTTTGAAGGAGTTGCAAATTATGACAGCCTTCATGTTCCACCTTTATTTGCAGAAGGTTATATGGATTGTTGGAGCTTACCCTTGGTAACCCTGACAGCCATCGCCGTTTCTCTACCTAAAATACAGAACGAAATAGTTGATGAGTTGCTAAGCAGTGTGAGTGAAGGTCTTACATATGTCACACTTGTGGAAGAAAGTCTCAATGCTACCGATGAGTATGTAAGCATTCAAAAGGCAGCTAAAGTGTTGTGGCTAGAAGTTGAAGTCTCCAACAAATGGGTAGGAGAAAATCTGAAAAACCATGCTCCTGAAGTGAACACAGCAGAATCTATTCTGCAATGGTTCAAGAATACAGCTAAAAACATGGTCACTGAAGTGCATGTTATAGATATTAGAAGCACAAATGATAATTCCAGCTACCGGTCTATTTGCGCAAATTCAATGTATCGAATCACCGAATCAATCCTTCTTTCCTACCACACCAACATTGATGAGCTTAGCCAAGAGGACTTATTCACGGAATTATCATCAATGGTTGCTGATATACTGGCGGCCTGTCTCACCAACTTACCCCAAGTCATAGTTACAAAATGTCATGAAAGTGTGATAGAGAAAAGGGAGTCCAGTGTCAATGCTACAGTCCAAGTCCTCGGTGAGACTACACACATAATCAACAACCTTCAAGACCGGAAACTTCCAGACTTGAATCCTGCTGAATTACCTTTCATTGACAAATGGCGTGATTATTTTAACCATCCCTCTCCTTAAAGACCATATCTGTTCTGGTAAGTTTACTAGGATTTGCTTCACTATATTGGTTTCCTTTAGTAGTTGTTTTAACGCTTCAATATGAACTGCAGAATCAAGCTTATGTGATTTCGAGGGCCAGATAACCCTACGATCCAGACAAGAATGACAAGTTCTACTCCTTTAAGAAGTGTCCACCATAAGCATTCAGAAAGTATGTTAAATTGGCGTTAATATCTATTTTATTTGTAATATTTACAAGTTCTTGTAACCATATGTATGTTCTTGTTTCTAGTCGTTGTACTCTTGTTTAGTTTACATGCCAATGTAAATTTTGCTCTTTATGCTGTCCTATGTTTTTATACCACAACTTTTTTTTTTTTTTTTTTTTTTTTTTTTTTTTTTTTTTTTTTTTTGTCATTTTGTATCCTTAGTTACATGCCAATGTAAATTTTGCTCTTTATTTGGGTTCTCGTTATAATTATGACGGCAGTTTTCAAGTTAAGTTAACGGTGAGAATCGAGAGTGTTGACCTAGAAAAATATATTTACGCTCACCATCACCCCTTTCTCATTTTTTACCACACTTTTGTAATCCGTTTTGGGGTAGCAGTGAGCCGTCCTATGGATTTCGACGGCCCTGTGCAATAATCATAAAGTTACGTAGATATTGATACCCTTGTTTGATAACTACAAAGAAAGAATGACGCTTAAAATATCAAAACAAATGCTTTAAACTAGCGGAGATCTGTCACCATACCACCTAGCCCTGTTGCTTCACTCACAAATTCCCGGGTCATGCACTGTTCTGTATTGTAGCACCAACTGGCCAATGCTACGTCGTTTTTGTCCCCCGCTTAATAATATTTATAATATAATTATAATATGGTAAAATGTTTATTAATCTTTTCAATGAAGGAAAATTTAAAGTGTTGATATCAACTTACAGCTACAGGAATCCAAAGATTCGAATAAGATCTAACAACTTATCAGGAATCACAAAAACAGAATGTAATTCGCAATGCAGAATTGATAGGGAATGGGATAGGATTACAAATCAAATGCTAGAATGAAAGTGAGTAACTAATATTGTATTTATACAGTGAGAAGGGAAAATCTGTGTTAACTCTGTTTCTGCGTGTTGACTATTGCTTTTGACTTTTTGTTGACTGTTATTGACTTCAATATAATTCATATCAATCCTACGATTCAGATTTTTGTTATACAATCTTATTCTTTAAGCCTTCCACAAAAGGGATTTGGAAGCTTATACAGTTTTATGAAGTAGAGAGTTATTGGAGAGATAATAGAATATATTCATCCAGTAGCCCAAACTTTAATATTGTATTTTATAAACTACAAATCTTTATAAACTACAAATCCTAGGTCTTACACTTTTAACACTCTCTCAGAAGGAAATTGTCACAACTTGCAAGGCAATAAGAATCGTCCCGGTGTTGATATCGATATGTGTTTCTTATTTCATTGATTGTGTGCACCGATTTGTATTCTGGTTTAAATCCTGGTTAGTATCACTTTTTGGTATGCAATTGCGTAGGCAACCGGAAACAAACAGAGATATTCGCCAGTATGTTTTGCAACCTCAAGAATGCTGAAAAGCAACAACCCTCCAAACTTATGAAACAACTTCTAAAGAATTTTAGAGACTTTGAAGGAGTTAAAAAGTTCGATAGCCTACTTGTTCAATCATTGCCTGGAGTAGATTATCCCAATTGCTGGAGCTTACCGTTCGTACTGTTGACAACCATCGCACTCTCTCTCCATAGGATCCAACCCAGTACTTTGAAGAACTTTCTGAACGAGGTGAGTGAAGGTCTTGTTTATGTCAAACTTGTGGAAAAAAGCCTCAATAATAACGATGAGCTTGTAAGCGTTCAAAAAGCGGCTGAAAGATTGTGGCCAGAAGTTGAAGTCTACCACAAATGGTTAGGAAACAACCTGCAAGACCCTGATTTTCGAGTGAAAACAGCAAAACAGATTGTTGAGCGGTTCAACGAGAAAGCTAGAAACATGGTTACTGTGGTGGGAAGTACTATGGATATATGTGCCAATTCAATGAGACGTGTCACCCAAACAATCCTTCTTTTTGACAACATAAACGAGGTTAGCCAAGAGGAACTATTCAAGAAACTATCATCAATGATATCTGAAATATTTGCTGCTTGTCTCACCAACTTACCCGAAGTCATAACATTGAAATGCCACACAAGTGAAATAGAGAAAAGGGAGGAGAGTGTCCATGCTGCAGCCACACTTTTTGGCAAGACTTCGGGGATCATAAACACCCTTACAGATCGTGTACCTGCAAGCTTGATTAATAATCCAGGTGAGTTGCCGTTTATTGACAACTGGCGTGACCATCTAAGGGCCCCAGCTCGTTAAACCGATTACGCTCTTCAAGTGACTTCAAGTACCGAGGTAAGTTTATTGATTTGTGATTAAATTACATTATAGGTACGTGTGATTTGCACAAAGTTACGCACTCGGTACTTCGCCACTACAACAAATATGTCACTTCTACATGCTTTTTTCTTCGCACTTTATAAAATGTGAACTTTTTTTAAAAGATATTCACACTTAAGAGTGTGAATAATTGTTTCAAAATCCTCACACCTAAAAAGTGTAAAG
The DNA here is from genome assembly GCA_019973895.1 of Chrysanthemum seticuspe. Classification (NCBI taxonomy): domain Eukaryota; kingdom Viridiplantae; phylum Streptophyta; class Magnoliopsida; order Asterales; family Asteraceae; genus Chrysanthemum; species Chrysanthemum seticuspe. Next base: position 36,233,969 of record BPTQ01000008.1, read on the forward strand.
AATTTCAATGTCACACTTAAAAGTGTGAACAATTATTTCAAAATCAAAATCATCACACTTAAAAGTGTGAAGAATTATTTCAAAATTAAAATCATCACACTTAAAAGTGTGAAGAATTGTTTTAAAATGCTCACACTTAAAAGTGTGAAAATATTCATAAAGCATCACACATAAAAGTGTGACAATATTTGCTACACCCAATTGGTTCACACGCATACTAGTGTGAACTTTTTTATTCTTCACACTTTAAAATGTAGCAACATGCTCTAATAAGTGTGAATATGACGCTATTTTGTTGTAGTGCAATTCCCTATATAATTATGAATATGGTTTCTCAAGTATGTAAATTTGGGTCCCTAAATAGTAAAGGGTGATTAACCAAATATGAAAGCACATTGTATCTGGGAGACCGGGATGTTGATTCGACATTTGTTTGGTTTGATTTGACTGCGCAAAACAGCAGGGGTGTTTGGAATAGCGTATAAATGCAGGAAGTATAAAACAGTAAGATGTATAAACAATGTGTATTGATCTTGAATTGGAATTTCAATGTTTGTACAGACTCTAAACCTTATATACTTCATGAAATGTTTCCAAGGAAGGCAGTTATACCGTTTCAATAAAGTCACTCGACACAACTAATCCCTAACTGTCATAACTATCTATTCGACCCATTATGACCCAATTCGACCCAGCCCACTATTCAAGAGTTTACAGGCTTTGTACAAGTCGAATTTAAATGTACATACATAATACAAACTAAAATATAAGTCAATTCTAAAAGCTTAATACATTACAATCAACATTATCCCCCCTAATGTATAAGCGATCATCCAAGCGGCTTCTAAGTGATGATTATGTAATCATCCTTCTTTGGTGTGTCTTCTTTACTTGTCCCATCATCAACCATGTTGCCTTGTGTCTTTTGAACAATTTTGAGTTGTCCTTGTGCATTCTCCTCTACAAGCTTTTGCCCACTCGACCCAACTCCATCTTGTGGGTTTTCTCCATAGCCATCCTTCTTGGTTGCTATCATGAGTCCATCCTTGCTTCGGGCTCTTAGCGTTGTCCCAAAGTAGCACTTGATCAAATCGATGTACTTCTTGTAACATCCTTTCAACTCTTCGCCTTGTTCTTTCGCTAGACCATGTATCGATGCAACATATTCCCATTTGTTTCCAAACGTAACTCCAAGATAGCCTCCCATGCTATCCACAATTTTATAAAGACCAAGTAAATCGATCTTTATACAACCGATGATTGGTGGTAAAGTTTCTAAACCATTTCGACCAAGATATATCAAGTAAAACCATTTTACCATATCTTCAAATTGTTTGCTAAGCGCACTCTAGTTTTCGTACACCAATTTATCATCTTTTAACATGTTAAGAAACGAAATAAACCTATGAAACGAATTCACCTTGATTGTATATAGGGTTCCATTCATGCTAAGGTATTCGTCGTCCAAGTAATCATGAACCATGCCTTCCTTCCAATCAAGTTCCTCCAACCCTAGCCTTTAACGTAAGAATAAACATCCTTCGGGTCAATGGATTCATAGTAATCTTCGAGAAACTTCTTGTGTTTTTTTCGGCCATAATATTAGTGTTTTCCTTGATGTCTTTACCTTTCCCATCGTGTGCCAATTTTTCATCATTGAACATGTATGAAATCTTGCACCTATTGTTGCCATACGTGATTTCAAAGCCTTGTGCCAAAAGTTGGTCGACACTAAGTGTTGAGTTTATAATATATATAACATACAATAAACATGTAAACATCAAGAGTACACAGCGGAAGACTAAAGATCATAACAAATAAATAATTAACTGAAAGTATGCGTAACGTACCTCTTGCGAATGTTAGATCACTTGAGCAAAACAAAGAAGTGGTTTGAAGAGTTGTCCCTTACCGTTCTACAACTCAAACCAATATGGTGTAAGAATAGTGTCTTACTACCACGTTCTTGTACACACGAATTAACCAACGAATCAAGCGATTGCTAGATCTAACACAAGTCCTCGTTTTAAGGAAAAACGAAACCAAACTCCCTAACAATGGGGTGTTCGGCCGAATAGGAACAAGAGAGAGGAGAGGAGAGATCTAGGGTTAATTTAATGCACAAAGTTATGAAAAACCCTAGAACCTAGCCTTGTTTATATAGTAGATAGAAAACTTTGGGAACAAGTTATGGATTAGGGCTTGGGAAGCCCTCTTGGCCGGCCATGAAGAAAGCCCAAGGAAAAACCCATAACTTTTCACTTTCAAGATTTTCCATTACTAGTCCTTCTCTTTTCATTTAACGGTCGTTAGTCATTTTTCCGTTAAATACTTAACGATCGTTAACCGGACTTAATGTGCAATAATTAATCGTAAACATAAACATTAATTATTAACTTTAATTCTCATTCGCTAATGTGTGCAATCCCGTGGTCACGAGTTCGAATCCGGACATTCACATGTTTGTAAATATATACATTTCCAACAGCTCCCACTTGGATATGTTTACAAAACGTGAAATGACATTGGTTAGCGTCTAGTAACACGCCAATGCCCCCGGTACAACTCGTGTATGGTTTTCTGGAGAAAAACCAAGTTTTGATGATTCATCATCATATTCATCCTTTTGTTTCTAATATCATGTTAATAAGAATATGGATCTCACTCATTTCTTAATTAACTATTCTGTTTCTCGCTTTATGTGATTGATTAAGATTACCAATTCTTCTGAACATATTCCAGAAGACCTTGGGCATGGCCATGCAAACATCTTAACAACCCTACGAGGGGCCCAGTAGAATTATACTTCAAAATAAATTTGAAGGAAACAAATCCCATTTCGACTACAAGCAGGGTTCATAAATTTCGTAATACTTCTGTAAACAACCCTTATAACTACCAGTTACGTATAGCGTTAGATTGCTTCACAAAAATGCACTACATCCATGACATATCTCTGGTATCTCAAGTCAGAGGATAAATATCCATGATATACTTAATGACAAAGATCCATAAAGTATTATCATGCGGGTGGGATAAGTCCTATACTCAATACATTGAATATCATCTGAAATTAGTCATGCTACGCATCAATATACTTTCAAGTATATTCTAACTAATACTCAGATTTGTCTTAATTCAATATCATTCCCATGTTATTGATTGACAATGGACTATTTAGAATAACTTAAGTTATTCATGGATTTAAACATGTAAATATAGGACAACATCATAATAAATGAATAATAAACATAACAAGATACTTTATTTCATTTCAATAATAATGTTTACAATATCCTTTTATCTAAAATACTTAGTCACAGATGGGCATGAAACTACTAGCTAAACGCAGTCCAAACTTATCAGACAAATGATTAAGTTTTTCACCAGGTAAGGCCTTCGTTAACGGATCTGCTAGGTTATCATCTGTGTAAACTTTGAGCAACTCAATTTCACCTATCTCGACTTGTTCTCGAACATAGTGATATTGTCTAGGATAGTGTCTGGTGCCCTTCATGACTCCAGGTTCATGGGCAAAAGTAATTGCAGCTGAATTGTCACAATATACTTTAATAGGATTTTCAATCGACGGCATAACACCAAGCCCCGAAACAAACTTCCTTATCCAAACAGCTTCCATGGCAGCCTCAGACGCCGCTATGTACTCACTTTTTGTAGCAGACATTGCAAGTGTTGTCTCTTTCTTGCTCTTTCAATCCACAGCACCTCCATTGATAACAAATATGTAACCCGTCTGAGACTTCGTATCATCTTTGTCACACTTCCAGGATGCATCGCAGTAACCTGTAACAGACAGTTCTGCTTCTGGATTTCCCCCATACACTATGAACATATCTCTTGTAGCCCTAAGGTACTTGAGAATAAGTTTAACAGCATTCCAGTGAATTTCACCCGGATTCTGTTGATACACTGGTCAAGTTTTGAGCAAACGCCACATCAGGCCTTGTGCATCGCACCGCATACATGATAGATCCTACAGCCGAAGCATAAGGAACTTTCTTCATACGCGCCACCTCTGCAGGTGTTGAAGCACATCCTTCGCTGCTCAAACCATGATTTACTTGCATTGGCAACAATCCCTTCTTGAAATTTTGCATATTGAATATCTTTAATATTTTGTCAATGTAAGCACTTTGGCTTAAACCAATTAGCCGCCTTGATCTATCCCTGTAGATCTTGATTCCGAGTATATATGCTGCTTCCCCTAAGTCCTTCATTGAAAAACATTTACCAAGATAGGCTTTCACCTCTTTTAGACTTGGTATATGATTTCCCATGATTAATATTTCATCGACATACAGAACAAGGAAAGTAACATGACTCCCACTAGCTTTGTGATATACACATGGCTCATCAAGATTCTGAGTAAATCCAAAACCTTTGATTTCTCCATCGAACCTCTTATTCCATTGCCTTGATTCTTGCTTCAGTCCATAAATGGACCTCTTAAGCTTGCATACACGGTTAGGAAATAATGGATTCACAAACCCCTCCGGCTGTGCCATATATATGTCTTCATCTAGACGTCCATTCAGAAAAGCGGTTTTGACATCCATTTTCCAAATCTCATAGTCATAGTGTGCAGCTATAGCTATGAGAATCCTAATAGCTCTTATGTCCGCTACAGGAGAGAATGTCTCCTCGTAGTCAATGCCATAGGTTTGAGTAAAACCTTTAGCCACTAGACGAGCCTTGTAGGTGTGTACATTGCCATCCATGTCAGTTTTCTTTTTGAAGATCCACTTACTTCCAACGACATTAGCCTTGGGAGGAAGGTCAACTTCAATCCAAACATCATTATCTTTCATGGATTGCATTTCCCCATTCATAGCAATCTGCTATTTATCCTTTTCAGGATGAGCCATGGCAGCCTTATAGTTGGCAGGTTCATTAAGATCCCTAACCATATTTTCCTCCACCTCTACGTTAAGACATAGACGGTCAGGTGCACGTATAGTCCTTTCAGACCTACGAATGGGAACAACTTCAGGAGGAGCACCTAAGCTTTCAGGTTCTTCTTGAAGTTGGCTAGTATTTTCAGAAGGTGTTGTATCTTCTTGATCATATTCCAGATCATATATTCTCCCACTGAGTTCTTGAGATATGAGATTCCTTTCAAGGAAATCTCCATACCTAGCCACTATGACTTTGTTTTCAGCTGGGTAGTAAAAGTAGTAACCCATAGTATCCTTAGGGTATCCTACAAAGATACACTTAACAGATCTGGCTTGGAGATTATCAGGTGTGTCACGTTTAACAAACGCTTCACATCCCCAGACCTTTAAGTAAGAAAAGTTGGGAGCTTTTCCCGTCCATATTTCATATGGAGTTTTAACAACCTTCTTCGTTGGAACCATATTCAAAATGCGAATAGCAGTTTCAAGGGCATAATCCCAAAAAGTAAAAGGAAGAGTCGTAAGTTCAAACATTGATCGTACCATGTCAAGTAAGGTACGATTTCTCCTTTCAGATACACCATTTTGTTGTGGAGTATAAGGAGATGTGAGTTGCAGGATAATTCCACACTCAGCTAAGTAATCTTCGAACTCTTGACTTATATACTCACCACCTCTATCGGATCGAAGAGCTTTAATCTTCTTTCCAAGTTGTAATTCTACTTCACTTTTGAAAACCTTAAATGTTTCAAAGACTTCATGTTTATGTTTAAGTAAATAAACATAACCATAACGACTGAAATCATCCGTAAAGGTTAAGAAGTAGGAAGCACCACGTTTTGACACATGTCTAAGTGGACCACACACATCAGTGTGTATCAATCCAAGTAGATCAGAAGCCCTTTCCACTTGTGGTGAAAAAGGTTTCCTTGTCATCTTCCCAGCTATGCAAGACTCGCATTTGTCAAATGATTCATCATTGACCGTTTGTAAAAGCCCATCGTGTTGCAGCTTTTCCATGCGTTTCTTGCCAATATGGGCAAGACGACAATGCGAAAGATAAGAAGAGTCACAGTTCAACTTGATCTTCTTATTGCTAATGCTATACAACGAATTATTTTCATTGGATACACAACCATCCATATCAATTTCAAACACACCAAGCATAGGAATTGCATTAAAGTAAAAAACATTATTTAAAGAAACTGAAATTCCATAACTGGTAAAAGTGTGCACAAAACCAATATCTTTTAACAAAGAAACTGAAATAACACCCCTAACAATGGAGGGTGCATAATGACAATTATTTAGTTCTAAAATTAAGCCCCGAAGGCAACACTAAATCAAAAGTCCCTATGGCTTCGACAACTGCACGCTTTCCATTTCCAACGTACAAGTATCTCTCTCCACAGGTCAGCTTCCTTGCTCCTCTAAGTCCCTGCGATGTATTACAGATGTGAGTACCACATCCTGTATCATATATCCAGGAATTTTGCTTATGAGGAAAAGAAAATAATTCAAACATAAAAATACCTGATGAGCTAGGCACCATCTTATTTTTATTCTGAAGGCACTCATTGAGATAAACTAGACAGTTCCGCTTCCAGTGACCCGGTGAGTTGCAGTGGTGGCAAGTTAAATCCTTCTTAGGATTCTCCTTTTTCTTTCCAGGGTTCTTCTTAGGAGCTGGTGGGATGACAACTTGTTTCCCCTTTCCTTTTCCTTTCCCTTTCTTATCTGCTTGCTGCTTAGGCTTATTCACCCTACCACCCTGTATTGCGAGCACAGCAGGTGTAGGAGCCTTCTTTGGCAATCTCTTCTCGAAGTCTACAAGCATTGCATGTAACTCATTCACTGTCTTCCCCGTGCAATGCATGTTAAAATTTCGGACAAAATCACCAAATCGATCCTGATTAAGGGAGTGATTGATGAGGCCGACACATACATCATTCGAGTAACTACAGCCGAGCTTCTCCAATTGGTCCAAGTGATGTTTCATCTCGAGGACGTGGTCAGAGACAGATTTGCCAACCTCCTGCTTGCATCTGTGAACCTTTTCAATTAGTTCATACAGTTCAGCTGCTGGTGGCTTCTCAAACATACGTTTGAGTTCATCTAGCATGCTCATAGGTGGATAGTGCTCAAATTGTTTTTGCAATTGAGCAGACATCCCCGAAAGCATTAGACACGCCACATCATTGTGCTTCTCATATTCAACACGATATGCCTCTTGTTCAAGAGCAGTTGCATTGTTGGGAGGAGCATCAGGCAGAGGTGTAGTCAAAATTTCAACCCTTTTGGCAACACAAAGGATGATCCTAAGTGAACGATGCCAATCATTGAAATTAGGGCCAGTCAGCTTGTCCCTTCCAATCATATCTTTGAAAGCGGAACTCATTAAGCTCATAGTGTTTTCAGGTTGATGAGCCATCTACAGAAAAAGTTCAAAAAACCATAATTAGTATTTTGATAATTTTTGTAAAACCCTAAAAATCTAAAACGCGTGAAAAGACTATTTTACCCCTTTAAATTAAAACTTATAAAATACGTAAAATATGTCAATGCTCATTAAATGAAATTCCAATCTAACTTGTAAATGATTAACCAACCTAATATACGAGATCAATTTACGCTTACGTCTAAAGATTAAACCACACGTTTGTATATTTTGTATTGGGCCGAAAATCTCATAAGTTACAAGTCAAATACTACACTTAATTATGGCCCATCTAAATCGGGCTTGACCTTTTCTTTTATTTTTTTTCCTTTTGACTCGGCTAAACCGAACCCCCCATATAACCTCTCCATTTATTTATTTTTTTTACTCTACCTTACGTTTCACACAAATAATCATCACACAAACCCTAGCAATAAAAAGTGACGGCAAGCAGCGGTTCTTCTTCCTCCATTCGATCCAAAAGGAAGGCAAGGCAAGCAGGAAAAGGGGGTTGCGAAGGCTGTTGTTCGTGTGAGAATAGGTTGTGGGTTCGACATTGCTCCATAGATTCTTGTGTTGTGTATTGAATCGGTCTCGCCATTGTGTTATTTTTCCGATCTCGATCTGTCACACATCATCTAAAGGTAACTCCTTGTACCATATATCGCTTGTACTGATGAAGCTCCTAATACGAAAAACTTGACTATCTCAAAACATACTTACGTACACATGTAACAGATTCGCATATAATGTAGTTTGAAACATGGAACCATGCATGCAACTAATACAATACGTATAAGTCTTAAACACTAAACTAACACACATATAAATATATTACGAATGGTTTAGAGTAAAGGCTTTGATAAGAATCGGGCCGTATATAAAATAATGATCTATAACTATAGGCATGTCGACTCTTGCGACCACAGCATAACCTCTTTTATCAATCTAAATCTGAATATGGACCTAAGAAATAAAAGAATGGGATTGTACGTGTGCTTTTGTGGTCACGTTTGCATTGCATTCATGCTAAACAAGGGTGCGTTGGGTTGTGATTTTATGGTGTGTCTAAAGGCTGGGTCATGGGATGAATATTGTGCATGCCTTGTGTCTTATTTGATGTGTAGTTTTCTTTTCTGTGGCACGCATGCTATTTTTGAAGCAAGGATGAGCTTTGGTTGATAACTGTCATGTGAATTGTTTCATGCACTTATATGTGGCGCTAAGAACCTGTAATGGAATCAAGGTGATCACAAAATAGCATGGTCTTACGAGGAGGTGTGTTTGAGGGTAATCGCGGGAAAATCGATTGAGTCATTTTGTATTTTGAAAGCGTGTCGAGATAGACGAACCGGGGGTTAATCATAATATATTTTTACTAAGTCGTGAATGTTGATTGTTTGAACCGCGAGCGAACTTGAATATTGATCGAACATGTATAACGTTGACATTGAATTTGAGAATTCTAAATTAAAATTGAAATATAATAAATATTAAGTTTATTTTGCATTTTAAACCTTAGACTTTGGATATGGGCGCATGCAAATAACCCTATATTTTGTATTTTAAACTATGATAAGTTGTCACTAATAACCCTATACTTTGAAATAATTACCATGTAAACCTCAAACTTTGAGATATTTACCATGCGAACCCTATACTTTGAAGTATTATCTAATAAATCCTTAAAATATCATTTGTAACCCTTAAGTTTGGCTAATTAATGATTATTACCCTAAAGTATTTTAAATCCGTCCATTACTAAAAATGATAATACACTTATAACTCTAAATATATTAATACGATTAATCCGTTATGACTTAAATGAGCTAATAAGCATTATACGACTCGTAATCCATGTAGATTCGTTGGAGGAGACGTGACGTTGTGTCTTCGTGTTCATTCATTCGTTTGCTTTCTTTTCTTTGGCGTTAAGGTACAGATATTCTGACCTTTTTAGTAAAGGTTTTTCTCATGATCTCCTTTTCTTGTCATTTCCTTATGCTTATTAGGATTCCCTATGCCATTGCTATGATTCCCTTCTGTTTATATGAATCTCTGTTTGTCTGAACTTCTGTTTGTTGAACCTTGCTATGTCTGATTATGAATTTCTGATTATGAATTTCTGATTATGAACTTCTGATTATGAACATCTGATTATGAACCTCTGATTATGAACGTATGATATGTGACTGTGATATGAACCTTTGATTTCTGAACATTTGATATGAACCCTTTCTGATTTGTTTGATCCGTTGCTTATCTGAAATCTCTGTTTATTGAACCATGAAACATCTGATTTGAACTTATGATATGAAAACTCTGATTTGTAAATCTGTTTGACCTTTATGATGAATTATGATCTGTGACATTTATGACAATCTGTTTGACCTAAGTTAGTTTGACACCCGAGCCAATATTTCACTAGTCATGGGGGTTCCATGTCCGTGTCAGTGATGCACCACTGACATGACTCTAGGGCAGTAGAGTGATGTTCTGCCACGTCCCTTTCTGTTATCTGTTTATTGATAGTATGGCCACTATCTGTCTGTTGGGGCGTATGGATGCATCCTAGATCTGATCTGTTATCTGATATGATTTGTCTGGTGAATGATGTCGTGTGCAATACGCGTCTTCACAAATTCTGGGAGCTAGCTACTCCATTTGTTATTGAGGTCTCCCCTCATATTATATAAGGTATTCCGAGGTCACCCCTCCGAATAAGAAAGTTACTTCTGATATGATATGTTCTGGGCTCGTGGTAGATAACTAAATCTGTATCTGTTATTTCTGTGTTAGATATTCTGTTTATGATTCCGTATTTGTCAATGTTTCCATTTACATACTGAGTTATTATATGTTTATTGAATGTGTTTATGCTTTGACATGTTTATGTGACTACCGTTTGCCATGCTAGGATATGATTAATATGCTTAAATGTGATTCGCATGTTGTCATTTGATTATATGTTAGTTTACCATTATGTGACCTTGTTGATCTGTATGATGATTATGCTAGTGTATAATTGATTGTTCTGTAAGTTCATTATGTATAATTGTTCAGATAATTCGTGAACTTTGATTATCCGTTGGTGTTCGTATCTGCTTATGTTTGATCTGCCATGTTTAAATTCTGTCTATACTAAAGTTTGAACTGGGAAATGGTTTAACTTATGATATCTGACTTGATTAACTTGCTAATTGCTATGCTATGTATTTTGCTTATTTAGTTATAGTTTTCCTACTGTGTTTTCTATTTGTATGTGTGACTGCCACGTTTGACTGCTATTGTTCCGCTGCTACGATATTGGATAAGTGTGTTAAATGTATATTAATTGACTTGTGTAAAGGACATGTTTACTTCTAGTAGTTGTTTCTGCTAGCTTTCGGTATTTCGTTTGACTTATATGTACTTAAATTGACTGATTCATTAATTGCCTGTTGATTATGATGTGCTTCAGTTTGTGTCATCAATATGCTATGTGTTTTATCTTATTTGTTGTTTGTTCTTCCGGATTTCTGTGTGTCTGTGTTTCCGCAGAATCCTCAGTGATTCATTATCCTCATTCCGCTGTGATTTCGTTATTCGTTTCTTTATTTCATTTCGTATTTCTGTTTTTGTTTAGTTTTCGTTTTGTTATATCTGTTCACTGGGCTTTGTAAGCTCAGCCGCATTTTCTTTTCCTGCGGCAGGTATTAGGCATTCAAGATGAGCTTATGGGATGGCTGATCTGGGTTGAGAGTAGAACTGAGAGCAAGTTTTGACTATAGAGATCTTAGATTTATTTTGATTATTAAGTTATTTATGTTTTCTTTTGATTATTTTGTAAAGGCTTCCGTTTTTGTATATTATTTAAAGTTCTGATATGAAACCGTATTGTGATATCTTTGCCCTTGTCGGGTTGGGGTGTTACAATTTTCCTTTTCAATAAACAATTAAATACCCAAGGTTCATATTCATATAACCAATTAACTATTATTGAAAGTAGGATCCAAATTGTCTTAATCTCATCACGTCAGTTGATCTACTAGTAATGAACCTTATACAAAATGGTAGAGCTTTTGCTCAATTGCCAATATCAATTGCAATTCCTAGATTTATGGGATTTACATATAGCCAATTTCAATCGCCATGTAAACATGTTTTATCCCATCTTATGCCTTGAGTTGCCAGTTCTCACCGCCTAACTCAATTAAGTTGTCCAACTTAAGAAACTGCAAAATCATCCATGCCCGTTCTCACGACACGTGGACATTTTACCCTTTGATTACGATCTAAGTCACGTTCTCACGCAAATAGAAAATAATCTTAGGTGTTTCCGTTTCGTTGGATGGCATATAACTTAAATTTGAAGGGTAATAATTTTGATGTCAAATCAAAATATGTACAAAGATGTCATGCATTCATCTTCGTAACATATATTTTATTAAAACATTTATATCTTGTTTTAATGTATAAGCTTTTCATCATCAAACCTTAATTGAGGTATTGGATTCACCAATCAAGGAATTTAGTGTTAATTATCATCCATTATACCGTACTTTTGCATAAGTGTAAACACTTAGTGTTTCGGATAATTACTACCGAAGTGGCGCATGGAATTAAAACTAATTCGCCCTTAAGATGATCTTGCACATTTAATGGCTTACTAAGTAGCTCCACGCGAACTTACAGGGGGCAGAGGACCAGGTAAACGCAAAAGCATAACCTTAGACATCCTTTCAGTGTGACTGTGCGCACTTCTTTATTAACCCCTTTATAGTTCATTCTAATGGGTGAGCCGTTCAGACCATTTGTACCAAAGTCACCAATCAATTAAACGATTATGATTACTATGCTTAAAAATACATGTTTCACCATTGTTTAGGTCAATTTATTTTTCTTGTAAAAATACCCTTGTAACTCATAACAAACAAGCAAGTATTTATAAAAATAAACAAATAAACAATGAATGCATAACAAAAAAAATAAGTCATGCATATCAAATAGCCACATACAAACATTTTGATAAATCCTATTAATAATCAATTGTAGATCTGTCAATATGTACATGTTTGATTAAGACTTTCACCCGTTTGACATAATGTACAAGGTGAGCCACATGCATCGATTCATCGATTGCATAAGTCAAATTAAACACATACCACATAGCACATAATTGATTAAATTAATAATGATTGAGGTCTTCCCCAATTTTAGATCTATCGTAATTTAGTGTATATCACTTAAACAAGTAGAACATGCAATAAAAGCATATCCATGATAAAACATGCAGATAATTATCATGGACATAAAATTACACTTAACAATTAATGCAATTAAACAGAGTTACGCAATACACATAAAATTGCATGCATCCTAGGGTTTCTAATCCAATTAAAACTTTAGTTTTCAAAACCCTAATTAGGGCACCAAAATAAACGCCCCCCCTAAAAATTAGGGTTTAGGTTTTGCAAACCTTAGATCTACGCATACAAATAATAACACAACATGTTTATTTTTTTATGTGTTTCAGTAATTAATTACTTGTTATACAAGGCTCGTGATGCCACTGTTGAGTTTATAATATATATAACATACAATAAACATGTAAACATCAAGAGTACACAGCGGAAGACTAAAGATCATAACAAATAAATAATTAACTGAAAGTATGCGTAACGTACCTCTTGCGAATGTCAGATCACTTGAGCAAAACAAAGAAGTGGTTTGAAGAGTTGTCCCTTACCGTTCTACAACTCAAACCAATATGGTGTAAGAATAGTGTCTTACTACCACGTTCTTGTACACACGAATTAACCAACGAATCAAGCGATTGCTAGATCTAACACAAGTCCTCGTTTTAAGGAAAAACGAAACCAAAGTCCCTAACAATGGGGTGTTCGGCCGAATAGGAACAAGAGAGAGGAGAGGAGAGATCTAGGGTTAATTCAATGCACAAAGTTATGAAAAACCCTAGAACCTAGCCTTGTTTATATAGTAGATAGAAAACTTTGGGAACAAGTTATGGATTAGGGCTTGGGAAGCCCCCTTGGCCGGCCATGAAGAAAGCCCAAGGAAAAACCCATAACTTTTCACTTTCAAGATTTTCCATTACTAGTCCTTCTCTTTTCATTTAACGGTCGTTAGTCATTTTTCCATTAAATACTTAACGATCGTTAACCAGACTTAATGTGCAATAATTAATCGTACACATAAACATTAATTATTAACTTTAATTCTCATTCGCTAATGTGTGCAATCCCGTGGTCACGAGTTTGAATCCGGACATTCACATGTTTGTAAATATATACATTTCCAACAGCTCCCACTTGGATATGTTTACAAAACGTGAAATGACATTGGTTAGCGTCTAGCAACACGCCAATGCCCCCGGTACAACTCGTGTATGGTTTTCTGGAGAAAAACCAAGTTTTGATTATTCATCATCATATTCATCCTTTTGTTTCTAATATCATGTTAATAAGAATATGGATCTCACTCATTTCTTAATTAACTATTCTGTTTCTCGCTTTATGTGATTGATTAAGATTACCAATTCTTCTGAACCTATTCCAGAAGACCTTGGGCATGGCCATGCAAACATCTTAACAACCCTACGAGGGGCCTAGTAGTATTATACTTCAAAATAAATTTGAAGGAAACAAATCCCATTTCGACTACAAGCAGGATTCATAAATTTCGCAATACTTCTGTAAACAACCCTTATAACTACCAGTTACGTATAGCGTTAGATTGCTTCACAAAAATGCACTACATCCATGAAATATCTTTGGTATCTCAAGTCAGAGGATAAATATCCATGATATACTTAATGACAAAGATCCATAAAGTATTATCATGCGGGTGGGATAAGTCCTATACTCAATACATTGAATATCATCTGAAATTAGTCATGCTACGCATCAATATACTTTCAAGTATATTCTAACTAATACTCAGATTTGTCTTAATTCAATATCATTCCCATGTTATTGATTAACAATGGACTATTTAGAATAACTTAAGTTATTCATGGATTTAAACATGCAAATATAGGACAACATCATAATAAATGAATAATAAACATAACAAGATACTTTATTTCATTTCAATAATAATGTTTACAATATCCTTTTATCTAAAATACTTAGTCACAGATGGGCATGAAACTACTAGCTAAACGAAGTCCAAACTTATCAGACAAATGATTAAGTTTTTCACCAGGTAAGGCCTTCGTTAACGGATCTGCTAGGTTATCATCTGTGTGAACTTTGAGCAACTCAATTTCACCTATCTCGACTTGTTCTCGAACATAGTGATATTGTCTAGGATAGTGTCTGGTGCCCTTCATGACTCCAGGTTCATGGGCAAAAGTAATTGCAGCTGAATTGTCACAATATACTTTAATAGGATTTTCAATCGACAGCATAACACCAAGCCCCGAAACAAAGACTTGAGCCTCTTGAACAAAGACTTCGTTGGACACATGTGTTTCTTGTACGTGTTGCTAACGTACCATATGTAGTCCCAATTCGCGAAGTCGGTTCCTTCAACCATATAGTTTGTTTTTACGTGAACATCTTCGGGATACTTGAAGGGATGTTCGTATTCCACTATTGTTGGTTCTCGCCTTTTCTTTTCAAGGAGCAAAGGTTTCGAAATGAGTGTGGTGTTGTTGCCTTGACACTTCCAAAAGAAGTGCCCACGTTTCCTACAAGTAAAACATCGTGCCCTCTTTTCCTTCCTAGCAGTCGCACTCATGTCTCCTTTTCGTACTTTTGAAGCGTTGAACGCTTCAATTTCCTGTAGCCTATTCTTTAAAATCTCTTTGGTGTCAAACGATATTCGCCTTCATGGGGTGTATAAGGGCAACGAGACTGCAGCCCTTGAATATTGCGAATAACTTCTTGTTTGACCATTTTCTGTTGGCCTCTCCCAAGATGTTTTCTGACCCTGTCTCTGATGCCATTGTTGGTTTTCGATATTGTGAGACCAACCTTTGTGTAACATGTGATTTTGATTCGACATTTGTTTGGTTTGATTTGACTGCGCAAAACAGCAGGGGTGTTTGGAATAGCGTATAAATGCAGGAAGTATAAAACAGTAAGATGTATAAACAATGTGTATTGATCTTGAATTGGAATTTCAATGTTTGTACAGACTCTAAACCTTATATACTTCATGAAACGTTGCCAAGGAAGGCAGTTATACCGTTTCAATAAAGTCAATCGACACAACTAATCCCTAACTGTCATAACTATCTACTCGACCCATTATGACCCAATTCGACCCAGCCCACTATTCAAGAGTTTACAGGCTTTGTACAAGTCGAATTTAAATGTACATACATAATACAAACTAAAATATAAGTCAATTCTAAAAGCTTAATACATTACAATCAACACGGGACCATATCCGTGAATAGTATTGGTGAGGGACCTATTAAGTAATTTTGGGCAAACCACATTTGCGCATTTATGGAATTTACTTGTAAATATTGTGATAATTACTTTACAAATTGTTGTACTTTCTTTAACACTTCAACATGAACTGCAAAACAAGCTGTTCAAGTTTTCTTAAGCAACACCTTCTTAGTAATGCATGTAGTTTGGTTATGTTCCTTCAAGAAGTCTTCATCAGTGTGTTCGTGCATTCACACATCATTTATGTTTGATTTGTGTTTCTAGCTTTTGTTTTACACATTTTCACAAGTTATTTATCCTTGTCGTTTGTACTCTTTTTCACAAGATATTGGTCATCATTTGGTTGAATGATGTATGATATTTGTTATTGGTGTGATCTGAGAAATGTTTTGATGTATTTACTATCATTGGTGTAATCCTTGTTCATATCATCTTGTTTCCCCTTTGATATTTATCGCACTCAAAATATACTTGAGTTATTATTGAAGAGGGAGAAGAGACCACAAATACAAACACTGAAGAAGTATACATGTTTGTTAAAATCCTTTAACCCTTGCTGAGACGTTTTGTTTGTGCAAGACTCGTGGAATTCTTATATTGTTCGTGTTTCCTAGTCATTTTTAAGGTAAATCTTTTCATTTGAATTCTTTAGCTGTTATGTTCTTAATTAACACGATGGATCCATCAAAACCTTGAACAGGTTCACAAAATTGCAGTCTTGATCTATTAAAAACATCGCTTGCTTACCTTTTACTAAAAAGTCCAATTTGAATGCTAATAAAAAATCTTTATTGCTTCCCAGTTACCCGTTAACTGTAATTTAGTTTTCAGAATTGTGTCCAATTATCACATGTACATCAGTAATAAGTTGTATGTTTGAAGTCAGCATGATAAGAAAGTAAAGAAACGAGGAACGCCATAAACATTGACTTTTGTGGTCAAGGGGAACAATTTTAGTATCTAATAGTTATAACAGCAACGTTACAAACATAAACCAAGTTTCATATAACTAAGAAACGAGTCTGTGTGGCGGTGGGTTCAAACCCGATGGATTAATTGGCCAAAAGGTCGGAAACCATGGTTTATAGAGTTCGACTATAAAATAAAATAAAATAATAATAATAATAATAAACTAGTGGGGCCCAGTTAGTTTCTCGGCTCCCTACTAATTTCTTGTAATTTTCTATGATTTTCTAATGAAGTGATGTTTTATAATAATAATAATAATAATAATAATAATAATAATAATAATAAAAGGTACTATGTATTATAGAGTTCTTCTTTGTTGTTACTATTAGTGGATAATTAGGCCACAAACTGGGTTTGGGCCTAATTATCTACTAATATTGTAAGACAATGAAACCCGTAGGTATAACTTTATTGATAACCATTATTTGTAATGGTAAAACCCGAATTCTCAAAACCCACAAACCGGGCTTGGGCCTAATTATCCACAAATACTCCCCCGCAGTTCGAGCGGCGAAATCGCTAAAGCTCGAATTGGAGAAGTAAACTAAGAAAGCAAAATAAAACAATAACCAATCGACAACACGTGGTCGACAAACAGAAACAGAAAACAATGGTCGACAACTCGTGGTCGACAAACAAACCAAACTCTTAGTCGACAACTCTAAGGTCGACAAACAGGTAAACGAAAAAAAATAAAAATTGGTTTTAGGGTTTCGACAAGCAGGTAAACGAAAATAAACCCTAGATTCGACATAAAACAAAAACAAACAATAAAACAAATATAACTTCTTCTTCTTTTTTCACTTTGTGAATAAACATAAAACTTTTTTTTTTTTTTTTTAAACAAAGCAACCACATTATCCAATAAGAGTTGTTCATCTCATGTATGTATCGATCTATTGAAACAAACAGTCAATTCAAAGCACAAATTTAGGAGAGTTCTTGTGCAATGTTATTAGAGTTTCTGGATCACAAAAGAATTGGCTAACCCAGCCTCTTGAATCGTCTGGTTCAAATCGTTGAGCTGCTTTGGAGGGAACCCCATAGTCATAGTTGATAAGCCTTGGGCCCACCTGGTCTTGATGCATCAATGAAAGAACGGATATTGCTTACAATGTGGTGGAGATTGGAAAATTTATGATTAGGGTTTGACGGGGCGGCTTAGAGGAGGCAGCTCAACTTAGCCACCTAGGTCTGAGGATCAGACCCTCTCTGATACCATGTAAGACAATGAAACCCGTAGGTATAACTTTATTGATAACCATTATTTATAATGGTAAAACCCGAATTCTCAAAACCCACAAACCGGGCTTGGGCCTAATTATCCACTAATAGTTACTACGTTTGACCTTTAACGTCAAACATAAATGCTCGTCTTTGTTCTTCATGATAATGATAAAGTTCTTTTTCTTATTTTGTAAGTGAAGATTGTTGGAAAATTTAGTGCACTTGTGGGATTAGTTCACACTTGGCAATGGGTTAGGAGGTACGGAGTGTACACCCATAAGGTCCATGAACATCCTGACTCTAATAGTGGTTTGTATTGGTAGTGCTAGTAGAAAGTACTGCTGGTGGAAAGTACTGCTTGTGGTTTCCACTGATAAGTAGTGTTTCCACTGAAGCAGTGTTTCCACTGATAGTGCTATAAAAGTACTGATGAAAGTACTGCTTGTAACGGGCTTTGACCTATTCAAGTGGCAGTTACAACTGAATAATGACCACGTTTAATTGGTCATCTAACCACTAACGGCTATAATGGGGATAATTATGAGGCGATTAATGGGCCGATTAATTCTCATAATTCTATTTGACTAGCTCAGAGTAACCTCCTATAAATAGGAGATCTGATTATGCATGGAAGAGACACATAAAACTATTAACACTTATAAGCGCAAGGGTTATTGATTTGTGCCTAATTCAATAACATACATTTGGTCTTATCCCAAGTAGATATTCGTGTAACCCAGGCATTAGGGTCGAATAGTTTACTTTGGAAAGTGATCACACGATTCCAAGTGATATCCGGTAACCACCTAGTGGTATTTGTTTCTGCTGACTTGATACTTGTTTCTGCTGACATTGATTAGCTTACCCTATTTTGGGAGTTACTCACCAACAATCAAAGTAAACTATTTTGTGATAATCAATGGCTGCTGCTGCAATGAAACACATGGCTTCAAACTTTGCCAAGCTTGATAAGTTTGAAGGGGTAGACTTTAGGAGGTGGCAGAAGAAGATGCAATTCTTGCTGTCAAGCATGAGTGTGGTGTATGTGCTGACTACACCTATTCCTGATGATGGGGATGATGCTACTGTGGAGCAGATCAGGAGGAGGAGCAAATGGGAGAATGATGACTACATTTGCAGAGGTTTAATCCTCAATGGTATGTCTGATTCTCTGTTTGATATTTATCAGAACTTTGAATCTTCCAAACAACTATGGGATTCCTTGGATGCCAAATATATGGCTGAGGATGCATCAAGTAAGAAGTTCCTTGTAAGTAATTTCACAAATTACAAAATGATTGATTCAAGACCAGTTATGGAACAATACAATGAACTTCTTGGTATGCTTGGAAGGTTTACACAACACAATATGCACATGGATGAGGCTATTCAAGTCTCTTGTGTCATTGATAAACTTCCCCCTTCTTGGAAAGATTTCAAGCATACCTTGAAACATAAAAAGGATGAATTAACTATGGTTGAGTTGGGCAGTCATCTGCGCATTGAGGAATCTCTCAAGGTGCAGGATAATGACAAGCCAAAGAGTAGCAATGCTACTAGTGCATCTATTGTCAATATGGTGGAGCATAACAACTCCACCAGGTACAATGACAACAAAGGCAAACGCAAATATCATGACAACACAAGGGCAGATCCTAACAAGAAGGCAACACCTACTTGTTTGAAATGTGGCAAAACTGGTCACATTAAAAGGGATTGCAAGGGTGTTAAAATTGGTGGTAAAGCCAATGGATCAGGCACTAATGGTTCAGGGAGTGGTGGTTCAACCAACTCACTGAAAGGTCAGAATATGTTTAATAAGTCTTTTCGGATTTATTATGTTACATATGTATCTGAATCTAATTATGTGCAGGATGAAGATGTTGCGTGGTGGGTTGACTCTGGTGCAACAGTTCATGTGTGCAAAGATAGAAGTTGGTTCAAGACTTATGAGTCACTGAATGATGGTTCTATTCTTCACATGGGAAATGAGTCAACAGCCTTGGTGCATGGTCATGGTTGTGTAGATCTTAGATTTAGTTCTGGAAAGATTTTAACTTTGTTTAATGTTATTCATGTTCTTGATATAAGGAAGAACTTGGTTTCAAGTAGTATGTTGAATAATCATGGATATAAACAAGTTATTGAGTCTGATAAATTTGTTCTTTCTAAGCATGGTGTGTTTATTGGTTTTGGATATTTGTGTAATCAAATGTTCAGGCTTAATATTGTCACTGATAGTGTTAATTCAGCATTTGTGACCACCACTGACCTGACTGACTCTACCCTATGGCATGCAAGACTTGGCCATGTACACTATAAAAGGATGCAAGATATGTCTAGGGATGGTTTAATCCTAGCATTTGACATGGACACTGAAAAGTGTAAAACTTGCATGTTGACCAAGATAACCAAGAAACCTTTTCAGGGTGTTAGTCTTGAGACTAAGCTCTTGGAGCTAATACACAGTGACCTGTGTGATTTGCATGCCACTCCTTCTTTGGGTAATAAGAAGTACTTTGTGACATTTATTGATGATGCATCTAGATTTTGTTATGTCTATCTGTTACATACCAAGGATGAAGCATTAGATAAATTCAAAGTGTTTAAAACTGAAGTTGAATTACAACTTGAGTCCCTGATCAAAAGATTAAGGACTGATAGGGGAGGTGAGTACATGGATACTCTGTATTTTCAGTCTGTTGGTATAATCCATGAAACGACTGCCCCTTATACTCCTCAGCAAAATGGTATTTCTGAAAGGAAAAATTAGTTCACAGTGCTCATTCTATCGATACTGGGAAATAAAAAAAATCATGTTTACACTCAATTTGATGAAGGAGATGGTTAATTCCATGTTGTCCTATTCAGGACTGAGTCAAGGGTTCTGGGGTGAAGCTATGTTAACACCTTGCTATTTATTAAATAGGGTTCCCAACAAAAGGAACAAGGTTACCCCTTATGAACTCTGGACTAAAAGGAAACCCAACCTGAACTATCTCAAGGTTTGGGGTTGTAGGGCTGTTGTAAGACTCCCTGATCCAAAGCTAAATACTTTGGGTGAAAGAGGCATTGACTGCATCTTTGTTGGATATGCTGAGCATTCCAAGGCTTTTAGGTTCTATGTTATTGAACCTAATGAATATGTTTCAGTTAACTCAATAATTGAATCAAGGGATGCAGACTTTGATGAGAATAGATTCTCATCAGTACCTAGACCAAGTCAGAGGATTCCTAATGGAACTCATGACACTGGTGTATCAGAGGTCCCGGATGATGAACCATCAGTGGTCCCTGATGAGGTTGTGGTGCAACAACCTGAACCTGTGCTCAAGAAGAGCAAAAGGGTCAGGACTCCAAAGTTATTTGGACCTGAGTTTCAACTATACTTGGTTGAAGGAACGAGGGATGAGGTCTCAGACCAATACTCCTATTGCTTCATTGTTGAGGATGATCCCAAGACATTTGAAGAAGCAATGAAGTCCCAGGATATTGCTTTCTGGAAAGAAGCAATCAATGATGAGATGGATTCCATCATGGGGAACAACATTTGGGTGTTGGTTGATCTACCACCTGGTTGCAAACCTTTGGTTTGCAAATGGATTTTCAAAAGGAAAATGAAGGTAGATGGAACTATTGAAAAGTTCAAGGCTAGACTAGTCATTCAGGGCTTTAAACAAAAGTCAGGAATTGACTATTTTGATACTTATGCCCCTGTGGCTTGTATCAGTACCATAAGACTGCTGGCTTTGGCATCTATTCACAATCTGATTATTCATCAGATGGATGTGAAGACAGCTTTCTTAAATGGTGAATTGGATGAGGAGGTTTACATGAACCAACCTCAGGGCTTCATCATGCCTGGCAATGAAAACAATGTGTGTAAACTGGTTAAGTCTCTATATGGACTGAAACAGGCACCTAAGCAATGGCATCAAAAATTTGATGAAGTGGTTTTGTCTAGTGGTTATGTTCTTAACCAAGCTGAAAAATGTGTTATAGCAAATTTGATGAAACTGGTAAAGGAGTCATCATTTGTCTATATGTTGATGACATGTTGATCTTTGGCACTGACCAAAATCAAGTTGACCTGACAAAGGAATTTTTGTCATCAAGGTTCTCCATGAAGGACATGGGGGAGGCTGATGTTATCCTTGGTATAAGGATTAAACATGAAAGTAAAAGAATTTCTATCTCTCAGTCTCATTATATTGAGAAGGTGCTGAGGAAATTCAATTACTTTGATTGTACTCCTGTGAGTACACCTATAGATACTTGTGAGAAGCTGATGCCTAATAATGGCAAGGCTGTATCTCCACTTGAGTATTCTAGGGTAATTGGCTGCCTGATGTATGCCATGACTTGTACAAGACCTGATATTGGTTTTGCAGTGGGAAAATTGAGCAGGTATACTAGTAATCTTAGTGCTCATCACTGGCAAGCAGTTCAGAGGGTACTGAAGTATTTGAAGAGAACTATGGATTATAGTCTCTCATATACTGGTTACCCATCAGTGTTGAAAGGTTACAATGATGCAAGTTGGATCATTAACACTGAAGTAAATTCGTCTACCAGTGGCTGGGTATTCCTACTTGGTGGAGGTGCAATTTCTTGGGCATCCAAGAAGCAAACTTGTATCACCAGTTCAACAATGGAATCTGAATTTGTGGCTTTAGCAGCTGCTGGTAAAGAAGCTGAATGGTTGAAAAACTTGCTTCTTGAGATTCCATTGTGGCCTAAACCTATAGCACCTATTTCTATCCGGTGTGATAGTGCAACTACATTGGCTAAGGCTTATAGCCAGATGTACAATGGTAAGTCTAGACACTTAGGTGTCAGACATAGCATGATTCGTGAGCTTATCATGAATGGGGTGGTATCTATAGAGTTTGTTAAATCTCAACAGAACTTAGCTGATCACTTGACGAATGGTCTGGCTAGAGACTTGGTTATAAAGTCTGCTAAAGGGATGGGTTTAAGTCCAACTTAGTCACTGAATGCTAGGACACCCAACTCCCTCCTGAGGAAACTTGGGAGCTGAGTTAGATGTGGAAAGTTGAACATTCAGTGGACTGGAGCACATGTTTTATTTACATCCCAAGGTTGTGCTCAGAACCTGCTGAAAGGAGGATGAAGTCATTACTTCTTAATGGTTAATTTTCTTTGAAAAAGTGCTTGGCAGGAGCATGAATAAAGAGGAACCACGTATGTAAATGTTGAAGTTTTGCCGCTTCAGGGAGCTTTTGGACTTTTAGCTTTTACAACATTTATGAATTTGGATATGGACACATGGCTTGTATAGTGTCAGGAGCTGATAAGTGTTTTAAAACTTGTGTATATTTTATCTTCAGGTATTCAAATGGGTTGAAGGGTTTAAGAATTCTTAGAACACCCTGATTCTCGAATATTTGAAAGTTTACTAAGATGGAAATTCAATCCTCAGGACATTTTCGTTTATGCACATGTTTTGTTGAATGCTTGTTTTTTCATGCAAAGGAAGGGAACTAAATTTGGGGAGGATTGTTGGAAAATTTAGTGCACTTATGGGATTAGTTCACACCTGGCAATGGGTTAGGAGGTACGGAGTGTACACCCATAAGGTCCATGAACATCCTGACTCTAATAGTGGTTTGTATTGGTAGTGCTAGTAGAAAGTACTGCTGGTGCAAAGTACTACTTGTGGTTTCCACTGATAAGCAGTGTTTCCACTGAAGCAGTGTTTCCACTGAAGCAGTGTATCCACTGATAGTGCTATGAAAGTACTGCTTGTAACGGGCTTTGACCTATTCAAGTGGCAGTTACAACTGCATAATGACCACGTTTAATTGGTCATGTAACCACTAACGGCTATAATGGGGATAATTATGAGGCGATTAATGGGCCGATTAATTCTCATAACTCTATTTGACTAGCTCAGAGTAACCTCCTATAAATAGGAGATCTGATTATGCATGGAAGAGACACATAAAACTATTAACACTTATAAGCGCAAGGGTTATTGATTTGTGCCTAATTCAATAACATACATTTGGTCTTATCCCAAGTAGATATTCGTGTAACCCAGGCATTAGGGTCGAATAGTTTACTTTGGAAAGTGATCACACGATTCCAAGTGATATCCGGTAACCACCTAGTGGTATTTGTTTCTGCTGACTTGATACTTGTTTCTGCTGACATTGATTATCTTACCCTGTTTTGGGAGTTACCCACCAACAAAGATTCCAAGTATGGTTATATGAAACTTTGAATTAAAAGCAAATCACAATACATTCCTTCTATTACGTGCAAAACACCCTTTGCTTTATGCAGGGCCGTCTTATGGATTTCCCCCGAGCCATCACCACAAATTGGCCTTTAAACACACACATAAAATACACATGTATTAGTAGTACATGAACTAATTAATTAACCAAAGTCTCATATTGTGTACCTATATAATAAAAGTGCATGAAATTTTATTGGCCCTCGTCAATCAGTGGTCCAGTGTAATAGTACCGCTTGCACTCCTCTAAAGACAACCCTGGCTTTATGGAGACTACTTCTAGTTGAAACTGGCCCGTTGACATTCTAAATATGGCGGGTAACCATAGGCACTTAAAAGACGATTTTCGAGTTTTATTTTAGTTCTTCGGCAACTTTTGTGTTTATTTATTAATTTGCAGGTTGTATAACCATGAAGTTATGCCTATGGTACTATGGCTGAGATTGTGTGAAACATTTCTACAAAGATTTTTGTACATTCGGCACCTTTTACCCTATTATGAATAGTTTTTGACTATTTTTTTTAGCAAAAAGTTTTGACTATTATTCCATCCGTTTCATATTCACTGTTTATATTCTTATTTTAGGATGTCCTAATTAACTGAGTGTCTACTTTACATGTCAACTAATAAAATAGACTTTAGTAGGCAGATATGATATTTGATTAAAGAAGAGTTTGATTAGTGTGCTTTACAAAAAAATTGTGCGTTATGAAAGTGAAAACCAATTATAAGAGGGAGGGAGTATCTAATGTGAATGTAAATGCAAGTTTCAATTCAAAAGGTTTAATTTGGTGAAGAAACTCTAACGCTTATGCCAATTACTAACCCTTTGCAAACAACCATCCTCACGCAGTATTCACATGTGATGGTGACTTTTTGGGTGAAGTTGGTTTAAACCCATGCAATGCAAGTTTCAAACTCAACAAGTTGTGACATGTTTATTCCTTAATAGTTAATACATCATGGTCCAAAGTCACCGGTCACCACCCATGCATCCACCCTTCCCCACATCGAAACTCTTTTGCCTGCACACTTCACACCATTGTTTTCCAATTTTTTCATTGTGTATTTGTATCTTGAAACTTTTAAAACAAATTATATGAAAAGTATATTTTGTGAGAATGAAATATATGGTAAGAAACCATATATGAAGACAATAGTCTTGTCACATTCTCAAACTTAAGTGATGGCCGGGTATGGGAAATGCCCATTTTTATGGGTTTCATACCCATTTTCAAAAACCAAACCCACAAACCAAACAACTATGTTGGGAGTGAAAGCCTTCCTTCATTCCCATACCTTCAAACCAAACGGCCCCAATATTATCAGACTGTTTGGTCAGTATAACTATGGAATTTTGGGATTCTGGGTCGAGGGAGAGTGTGTAATGTGCTGGTTATTGACAGAAATCCGATACTAAGACACACGTAAATGGTGATTTTCATTCGAGAGACAAACTATACAATATAGATCTTATTTTTCTGAGGTTCATTTACGCTGTAGTTGGCTATCATTTTGTTGATTTAATGTTTAATATATAACAAGTTGGTAGCTGGTATCTTTTTTCCATACCAACCTAAAATTTGTGTCTTACGAGGTTGTTAAGCAGTCTATTAGTTGACAAGCCAACAGCCAACCTATGTTTCATTGAGTTTTGGAGTATAATAATCAGAATTATGGAGTTTGTTAGTTGTTAATTCATGAATTATTGGTTGACTTGCTGATTAATTAACAACCAAATGACATGTCCAACTTACATGAAAATGCCTGGAAGTTCCATTTGCTCACTAATAATCTTATACAACAAAAGGAGACTTTGTTAAACTTGTAAGTCTTTCGTAGCATGCAAAGAAACATAAATTAGACACAAATATCAGTCAGTTTATCTGTTCTCATATTATGGATTACTTGGTAGACGACTATGACCAAGCTTTGAGTCCGCTAAGACAATGCAAGAATATCTCGAGCAATTTGATAAATGACTTGTGGTTGGTCTTATACAAGTTACATCAACAAAAGAGGTTCAGCGAACCTATGCCGGCAATTGGGATGTATATCGCTGTAGCATCTCTGTTTTGCATCCTAGCAATGGTAGCTGATTTAATACATGGTTTGAAAAACAGAAAACTATGGCTCCCTTGTAAATACTTCACTTTGAATGCTGTTTCTCTCACTGTGATAGCTGTTGTAGTGAAGCTACCCCTGGATCTGAATAATCCAATGCCAGGTGTTATTGACCAGCAAGCGAAGTTAGGAAGTGTGGCGTTTATGTGCATCATGATGACTTTACTCTTTCCTTCTTTAGCAACTATGAAAGGAAAGGAATTGGTCACAAACATCATAGCTTTGGGGTTCTGGTAATTACCTTGGCTGTGAATGTTTGCATCCAAATTAATACGGGTTTAATTTCTTATTCTGAAGATATGCACATTACTGAGTACAACATGGGTGGTCGTACAATAAAATCGAAGGACATGTTTGGATATGCCAATAGAGAAATAGCAATCATTTATGTAGCTATGTTACTCATGTTACTGATGATATACATATTCTCAGCTCTAATGATTTTAAAAGCAAAACAGGATTTAGAATCTGATTACGCGCATGGAACAGATTTGATATTCCGACAACAAGCTGGACAAAGAACTATTGAGAATATAAAGCAGCGTGTGATCAACTACGGAATCATGGCAGGAACAGGCTGCCCACAGTTGATGACAGTTTACTCTGCTACATCCTCTGCTTCTGCGGTAATATGTGTTTCAATCTCTTTGTTACATCTTATCAAAACGTTCAATAATGTTGTAAATGAAAGAAGGTACAAAGCCTATGATTCAGATTATAAGTGGTCAATCTTAGTGATTTTTATTATACAATCTATTGGAATAGCACTGGGAGGGTTTGCCCTGTTATTTAGATTCCTTGCACCCTTAACCTTTAAGCTTTCAACAGAAGGGATTTGGAAGCTTATAAAGTTTTATGAAGTAGAGAGCTGCTGGACACACACATTAACCTGTTATTTATATTCAGACATTATAATGAACAGGTCACATAAGTTTGTACTTTATATACTGCTGAACTCTCAGAAGGCAATTGTCAGAACTTGCAAAGCAATAAGGATCATCCCGGTGTTGATATCTTTATGCGTTGTATATTGCTTTTATTGTGTGTCCCGGTTTGTATTCTGGTTAGTATCACTTTTTGGTATTCAATTGCGTAGGCAACCAGAAACAAACAGAGATTTTCGCGAGTATGTTTTGCAACCTCGAGATCATATGGAGCTTGCAGATTTTGCGATTGTTACAATCAATTTCATTATCAAATCTGTAGAACGCTCGATTCAGAATGTTGAAAAACAACAACCCTTCAAACTAGTGAAACTTCTAGAGAATTCTAGAGACTTTGAAGGAGTTAAAAAGTTCGATAGCCAACTTGTTCAATCAGATTATCCCAATTGCTGGAGCTTACCGGTCGTGACGTTGGCAGCCATCGCACTCTCTCTTACTACGATCCAACCCAGAACTTTGATGAACTTTCTGAACGAGGTGAACGAAGGTCTTCCTTATGTCAAACTTGTGGAAGAAAGCCTCAACAATAAGGATGAGCTTGTAAGTGTTCAAAAAGCGGCTGAAAGATTGTGGCTAGGAGTTAAAGTCCACCACAAATGGTTAGGAAACAACCTAAAAGACCCTGATTTTCGAGTGAAAACAGCAAAACAGATTGTTGAGTGGTTCAACGAGAAAGCTACAAACATGGTTACTGTGGTGGGAAGTACTATGGATATATGTGCCAATTCAATGAGACGTGTCACCCAAACAATCCTTCTTTTTGACAGCATAAACGAGGTTAGCCAAGAGGAACTATTCAAGGAATTATCATTAAAGATATCTGGTATATTAGCTGCTTGTCTCACCAACTTACCCCAAATCATAGTATTGAAATGCCACACAAATGCAATAAAGGAAAGGAAGGAGTGTGTCCATGCTGCAGCCACACTTCTTGGCAAGACTTCGGGGATCCTAAACACCCTTCAAGATCGTGAACTTCCAAGCTTGACTCCAGAAGAGTTTCCATTTATTGACAAGTGGCGTGCCCATCTAGCGGTCCCAGCTCCTTAAGCCGATTACGCTCTTCAAGTGACTTCAAGTACCGAGGTAAGTTTATTGATTTGTGATTAAATTACATTTTAGGTTCGTGTGATTTGCACAAAGTTACGCACTCGGTACCTCGCTATATAATTATGAATATGGTTTCTCAAGTATGTAACTGATTTCAATTTGGGTCCCTAAATAGTGAAGGCGGTTAACCAAATATGAAAAGCACATTGTATCCGGAAAACCGGGACCATTACGTGACTAGTATTGGCGAGGGACCTATTCAGCAATTTTGGGCAAACCACATTTGCGCATTTATGGAATTTACTCTTAAATATTGTCATAATTACTTTACAAATTGCCGTACTTTCTTTAACACTTCAACATGAACTGCAGAAACAAGCTGTTCAAGTTTTCTGGAGCAACACCGTCTCAGTAATGCATAATTCGTGGTTTTGCTCCTTCAAGGAGTTTTCATCAGTGTGTTCGTGCATTCACATGTCATGTATGTTTAATTTATGTTTCCAGCTTTTATTTTAAACTTCACAAGTTATTTATTCTTGTCGTTTGTACTCTTTTCTGGTAAACTTGTAATATATTGGTCATCATTTGGTTGAATGATTTATGATATTTGTTTGTTGGTTTGATCTGAAAAATGTTTTGATGTATTTACTATCACTGGTGTATTCCCTGTTCAAGCGTTCATATCATCTTGTTCCCCTTTAATATTTATCGTGTTCAAAATATACTTGAGTTATTATTGAAGGGGGAGAAGAGACCACAAATACAGACACTAACGAAGTATACATGTTTGTTAAAATCCCTTGACTCTTGCTCAGACGTTTTATTTGCGCAAGATTCGTGGAATTCTTATATTGTTTGTGTTTCCTAGTCATTTTTTATGGTAATAGGATCATTTCATTTGAATTCTTTAGCTGTTAGGTTCTTAATTAACACGATGGATCCATCAAACCTTGAACAGGTTCACAAAGTTGCAATTTTAATGCTAATATAAATTTTTTATTCCTCAGTTACCCTTTAAATATTATTTAGCTTTCAGAATTGTGTCCGATTACACATAATTAATAAGTTGTATGTTTGAGGTCAGCATGATAAGAGACGAGGCACGCCATATATCAACATTGACTTTTGTGGTCAAGGGGAACAATTTTAGTATCTATAGTTTTAACGGCAGCGTTACTAACTTATACCAACTTTCATCTTATTAAGTACTATGTATTATAGAGTTCGGCACTGCAGTCTAGTTAGTTTAACAACAATAAAACTTATGTTAAACTGGAAGATTGCAGTTACTACGTTTGACCTTTAATGTCAAACTTAAATGCTGGTCTTTGTTCTTCTGGATAAAGTTCTTTTTCTTATTTTGTAAGTGAAGATTAAGTATAGCGATATGAATCTTTAAATTCAAAGCAAATCACACCACATTCCATCATTTACGTGCAAAACACCCTTTGCTTTATGCAGACTACTTCTAGTTGAACCTGGCCCGTTGACATTCTAGTTAAATATGGCGGGTAACCATAGGCATTTAAAAGACGATTTTCGAAACGACCAACCTAGGCAACATTCACATGTGATAGTGATTTTTCGGGTGAAATTAGGTTTAAACCCATGCAATGCAGGTTTCAAACTCAACAAGTTATCACATGTTTATTCCTTAATACATCATGGTCCAAAGTCACCACCAATGCATCCACCCTTCCCCACATCAAAACTCTTTTTGCCTGCACACTTCACACCATTGTTTTCCAATTTTTTCATTGTTTATTTGTAACTTGAAACTTTTAAAACCAGTTATATGAAAAGTATATTTTGTGAAAATAAACTACTCCGTATATGGTAAGAAAACATATATGAAGACAATAGTCTTGTCACATTCTCAAACTTAAGTGATGAAAAGGAATATTTTTATGGCCTTAAAGTTGTCTCTTCATGTCATATGAACTATTTATAAAAATGTTCATTCATTTAATATTTAAAACACACTTTAAAATGAAATGAGACCTTCCCAAGTTAATTCAACCATGATAATTCCTACTCATAATAAATAAACATTTAAACAAACTTATGCAATTCAATAATCACCCACCTAAATAATACCCACACCCTATAAACCTTACTAGATTAAACTTAAAATGCACCTCCAACATTCATCTATGTGTAGCAAAAAACAAAAAAAAAAAAAAAAAAAAAAAAAAAGGAACAGACGAGCTATGATCTACTTAAAGTCGATAATGTACACGCTTTAAATCATATATCTTACGATCTCGATCTGTTTCTTGACTCCCCAAAACAAGATACACAAAAAGAATATGAAGATGATACGTAGAATGCGCCTGCTGTTCAACATATTATTTGCTTTTGCCATGGTCGCTACAGCCACCACTATTTGTTTCTGGATTGTCGCTATACGTGTGGGCGACTACTTTTTATCATTAAGTAATGTGGAAGGTACACATTATAGTATGTCATAAGTTTTGTATTATGAATGTTACAAGAGTCGGTATCTATTTATAGTTTTATACCTTTAGTTACTGAAACTTTTTCAGTATTATTACTACTAATAGAAAGGTGATATTTTCAGAATATTTTACTTTTTTTTTAAAAAAGAAAATTTTTGTTCGTGCCATATTGTCAAATAGTTTCATATCTAATGTATACACATTATCAGGAGGTGTAGAAAATCTTATGACATTTGCATCAAATGATTTAGCGGATGATTTACTAAAACGTGACGTGAAAGAGTTAGTAGAGGGTGATTTTCGAGTCGCTCAAAGCATTCGACGACGTTCCTATATGTCCAATGGCCGATTCCAATTAGATATCGGACCACGGTCTGAAGTTACAGGTGGACCCATGGATATGGCGTCTTCAGAGTTTAATACACTCTGGTCAAAAGTCAGTGAACATATCGATGATTGGTGGGCCCAACATCGTTTCGAGCCCAACATAATGTCAAACATGGTTGATGTTCTTGACTCTAGGCAAAAGTATAAAACATGTGCCGTTGTGGGTAATAGTGGGATCTTGCTTGAAGATAATTTAGGCGAAATGATTGATAGTCACGAGTTTGTGATCCGGTTAAACAACGCAAGAATCCACGGATTTGAAAAATTCGTGGGTTCGAAAACTAGTCTTTCGTTTATGAATAGTAACATTTTACATTTATGTTCGCGCGTAGGTGGTTGCTTTTGTCATCCATACGGTGAAAATGTGCCTATAATGTTGTACATGTCACAACTCGTACATTTTCTTGATTGTGTTGTGTGTAATTCGTCACATAAGTTGCCCTTAATAATCACGGACCCACGACTAGACGTGTTGTGTTCACGGATCGTTAAGTATTATTCTTTGAAACGATTTTTGAAAAAACCGGGAAGACGTTAGAGGCGTGGGCCGCGGCTCATGGAGGAGTTGAATTTCATTATTCGTCCGGTATGCAGGCTATTATGGTTGCTTTGGGTGTTTGTGACAAAGTTAGTATGTTTGGATTTGGTAAATCAGGTTCGGCTAAGCATCACTATCACACAAATCAAAAAGTCGAGCTTGGGTTGCATCATTATGAGGCGGAGTATGATTTTTACGAAGATCTTGTGTATCAACCCGAGGTCGTTCCCTTTGTTTCCAACGAGTTCAAGTTCCCAACTGTTGTAATCCATAGATAACACATTTAGCCTCTCTTTTTAAACAAATTGATGCAAAATACTTACCAAATGGAATTAGCAACATCAACTGAATTATAGGAAACAAATAGTTTTTTGATTAAAAAATGTAGTTCTTTACCCCATTATTCATTTAATTGCAACCAAAAGTACGTAATACTGAGATTTGAAGATTTTAACTGATCATCATTGTGTTTGACCTTCAAAGTCAAACATGACTTTTGTTATCTTGTTTAGCAAGTGATCATCACGTGTGTTGCTATATGAAACTTTGAATTGAAAACAAATGACACCACTATATCGTGCCAAACAATATTTGCTTTACTAAAGATGGAGTCCATTTCTTGTTGAAACAAGCTTGCTTTAATTTCCTTCTTGAGTTCGTTATTGTTGTGGCAACCACCAGACCGTTATTTGGTTAACAAGATAGTTTTGTAGAAGGGTTTTGTGTTTTATTGATTCACTATCCCATAACCGGGACATACATATACATGTTAAACCCTAGGATACAATGGGCTTTAGGCCTATCATAAATACGGGCCTATATACAATACTAACACACCCTCGCAGTTTGAGCGGGAGGACACCGAACACTCAAACTGGAACGAAATTCTTCAAATAAAGCTGAAGGTAAGCCCTTGGTGAAGATATCCGCAAACTGATAGCGAGAAGGTACATGAAGAAGTAAAATAATGATGCTTGGAGAAACTCATCGCAAACTCATAATGTCGTATATACTAGCTAGTACCATTGGTAACTTTTCAGATAACTCTAGAAAAATAATTCGTCATCTTAACATATTTGTTAGTATATTCAAACATTGTCGTCGACGTTATATGTAGCAGGTTAGAATATTCATACTTTAAAGGACCGGTGTGATGAGCTAGTTAACTCAGGACTCGCTTCCTACTAGCTTGATATAACACTTCTTTCAGAGATTGTGGGCTTGTTTGCCAGGAAACTTTTTGGAGCTTTTTGGCTACTAGCTTTTTGTTTCGGAAAATTAAGATTCTAGCCTTGTTTGGTAAAGATATATAAAGCTTTTTGTTGGACAATTACGACAACAACTCGAAGTTTGATCACGAAATGTTAGAGCGCGAGTTGTCTCGAAGACAAGTAGCAAGTACAAGAGACTACAAAGAACCGACAAGAAAATGCGCAAGATATACCCTTGTACCAAACATTTATTAAATCACCTAATAAAGCTATTACAATAAGAAAGAAGAATGAATAACTAGCATCCTTCCTTAATAAAGTTTGTAATCAGAGAGGGTTGAGAGGGAAAAATGATTCATTTCATTTTATTATTCAGTAAGTGTGAGAGAAAAGGAAATACAGAATATTTATACTACAATGAAATGTTGACTACTAACTTTGACTAACTACAAACTACTTTAAGCTAATACTGAAAATACAAAAGAGCTAAATGATTCCACAAGACTTTATTGCATAAAGTCTGTTCCTTTGTTGCTTAGCCACATGTTGATGATGCTTGATGAGTTGAGTGGTCCTTGTGATTGTGTTGATCTTGGATAAGCCATTACCCTCCCCACAAGTTGGCAATGTGTAGGGATCACATATGCCATACTTGGATAAGCAGTTATAATGAGGAGCTTTGGAGAGACCCTTGGTAAGAATTTCTGCAAGTTGATTCTTGGTAGAGATGAAAGTAGGTAGAACTTGGCCTTGCTTGATCTTATCCCTTACAAAATGACAATCTATTTCAATGTGTTTGGTTCTTGCATGTTGAACTGGGTTAGATGAAAGATCAATAGCTGAGGCATTATCACAATAAATGGTAGTAGGAGAAGAGATATGAATGCCCAGATCTTTGAAAAGACACTTGATCCATGAGAGCTCACAGGTTGTATCTGCCAATGCCTTGTATTCAACTTCTGTGGAACTTCTTGAGACAACAGGCTGTTTCTTTGAATGCCAAGAGATAAGACATGAGCCTAGGAATATACAATAACCAGAGACTGACCTCCTTGAGAAATTGCAGTTTGCCCAATCACTGTCACAGAATGCCTTAAGCGTGAGACTTGTGTTTGTTGGAAAAATAAGACCTTGTCCTGGACTTGATTTGAGATACCTGAGAACCTTGACAAGTGCTTGTAGATGTGGTGTTCTAGGTGCTTGATAGAATTTGCTTAAGGTTTGGGTTGCATAGGATATGTCTGGCCTAGTGATGGTGAGGTACAAGAGTTTTCCTACTAGTGCCCTGTATTGTGCAGAATCTTCAAGCAGGTCACCATCATCATGATTAAGCTTGATAAGGGGATCACATGGGGTGGATGAAGGTTTGACATTACACATTCCAGCACTTTGTAAGAGCTCTAGGGTGTATTTTCTTTGGGTCATGATCAATCCATTGGAGTTCCTTAAGATTTCAATACCCAAATAGTAGTGCAATGATCCCAAATCTTTGATACTGAACTGATGATGGAGTTGTTGTTTGATATGGGTGATGTGAGAAGGACTGTTGCCTGTTAGAATTATATCATCTACATAGACTAGTAGACAGAGAAAGGTGCTGCCTTGTTTGAATGTGAACAGGGAGGTATCAGCATAGCTTTGTACAAAACCAATTTGTTGAAGAAAAGTTGTCAACTTGATGAACCATTGCCTATTGGCCTATTTTAGTCCATAGAGTGACTTTTGAAGCTTGTAGACACTTGTCTTGGGATGAGGAACAGAATACCCTGGTGGAATTTTCATGTAAACCTCTTCTACTAAGTCTCCATGTATGAAGGCATTATTTACATCTAATTGAGCTATGAGCCAATGGTGATGAATTGCAACTGCCAATAGAGCTCTAACAGTAACCATTTTGGCCACAGGGGCAAAGGTTTCATGATAATCAACCCCTTCCTTTTGAGTGTACCCCTTTGCAACTAATCTAGCCTTATATTTGTCTAAGGTGCCATCATCTTTACACTTTATCCTATAAACCCATCTACAATCTATAGGAATCTTGCCAGGAGGAAGATCTGTGACAGTCCATGTGTCATTTGCTTCTAAGGCTGCTAGTTCTAAATTCATTGCAGCTATCCACTTTGGGTCCCTGGCTGCTTGAGTATAAGATTGTGGCTCAATGATGTTGTTGATTGTGTTGATTTGATTTCTGATTAAAGTTGTATGAATGTTTTTATAATTAATGAAGTTAGTGTAGTGATGTTTAGATGACATGTGTGAAGTTGGTAGAGTGATATGATAATCATGGAGTTTAGTGGGTAATTTTAAGGTTCTGGTGGATGTTCTGTGTTGTGATTGTGTTGGATTTGATGGTTGGATAGGAGGAGGAGATGGTGGCTGTGTTGTTTGAGAAGGAGATGGTGGAGGTGTTGTAGGGTGAGGAGATGAAGGAGAGTGATTTGTAGTAGTTGGTTCAGTGGTAGTGGTAGGTATTGTAGAAGACTCTGTGGTATTGTCAAATGGTTGAGAAGGTTCTGGTGATGGGTCATTGAAATGAGCTGGATTGAGTTGAGGATCAGTGGTTTGTTGTGGGGGTGTTGTAGGTGTAGTAGTATGAAAGGGAAAGATATTTTCATGGAAGGTGACATGTCTACTTGTGAAAAGTTTTTGTGTTTGGAGATTGTAGAGAATGTATCCTTTTTGTGAAGGGGGTAACCAACAAAGACTGAAGGTATGGCTCTGGCTTCAAATTTGTCTGGTAGGTGTTGGTGAGCAAAATTTTGGCAACCAATTGTTCTGAGATGGTCTAAAGGGGGTGGTTCACCATATAGGTATTCAAATGGGCTTTTGTTGTGAATTGGTTTTGAGGGGAGTCTGTTGATTAGGTAAGTGGCACTGAGGATACAATGTCCCCAAAAATGAATGGGAAAATTGGCTTGGAATTTAAGAGCTCTAGCTACTTCCAATAACTGTTTGTGTTTTCTTTCCACCCTGGCATTTTGTTGGGGTGTGTATGGACAAGTTGTTTGATGGACGATTCCATGATGGTCAAAAAAGTTTGATAAGGATGAATTTAGGAACTCAAGACCATTGTCACTTCTGACTGTTTTGATGTTTTTATTGAAATGGTTTTGAACATAAGAATGAAATGATTTGATTTGAGAAGTAGCATGATCTTTACTGGGAAGTAAGTAGGTCCAGGTTGCTCTTGAAAAATTATCTACTATGGTAAGAAAGTATTTACATTTGTTTATTGTGGGGGATTTGTAAGGACCCCAAATATCTACATGAATGAGTTCAAAAGAAGATAAAGCATGTTAAGTACTTAAAGAAAATGGAGAAGCATGCTTTTTAGCTAAAGGACAGATGTTACAACTAGAAATGTCATTAGTACAAGAAATGGAAAGTGATTTGATTTGTTGCAGGACAGGAAGAGAAGGGTGTCCAAGTCTTGAGTGCCACAAGATGGTGTTATCCTTGCTGTTGGTGGAAAGAATGGTATGGCTTGGTGGTGTGTGTGAGTCTGGATAGATGATATAGAGTCCTTCACAGAGGTTGCCATGAGCAATCTTCTTGTTGAGACCTTGAAAGTAACATGAAAGAGAGGTGAAAATGGTGATAACAGGCATTTGTCTAGTGAGTTGGCTAACTGAAAGGAGATTATAAGCAAATGTGGGGATGTGAAAGACATTGTTAAGTGTGATGTCTGCATTTATTATGACTTTACCACATATCTTAACTTCTACAATTTGGCCATTTGGTAGTGTGACATGGATAGGTGGACTACATAAGTAAGTGTCATGCTTGATAGATAAAGTGATGCAAATGTGGTCAGTGGCTCCACTATCAACTACCCAAGCAG
The DNA here is from genome assembly GCA_019973895.1 of Chrysanthemum seticuspe. Taxonomy (NCBI): domain Eukaryota; kingdom Viridiplantae; phylum Streptophyta; class Magnoliopsida; order Asterales; family Asteraceae; genus Chrysanthemum; species Chrysanthemum seticuspe. The sequence continues at coordinate 36,270,740 of BPTQ01000008.1, forward strand.
CTTTGAACTTAATCATAATAGAAGCAATGAATTTATGTTTTCTGATGGTGTGAGAGTTGACAATACCAGATGGAGGATTTTGTTGACACTGCTGCATCATGAGCATCACTTGGTTCAACTGGTTTTGAAGTTGGTCCATCCTCACAAAGACTGCATCAATTCCAGGTCCAGTGCTTGTGTTTGTTTGATTCTGACTTGTGGAAGATCCTGCATCTTGTCCCTGAATGAACTTGACAGTCTTGGTTCCTCTGTTATCAGTCACACTTCTGGTAATTGGTGGTTTGTACTTTCCATGTAATGGATGGCCAATTGGGTATCCTTTTAGTTTGTAGCATTCATCACTTGTGTGTCCTTCCTTGTAACAGTTTGTGCAATACACCCCAGCCTTGAAAGTGTTTCTTCTCCCTGTTTGAGACATGTTGATTGTTTGTAGGTTGGATTTCCTAGTTGTGCCTGAGTACTTGCCTGTCTGAGATGGGTTTGAATGTGTGGAATAGGCTGAGGAAGGAACTGTTTGAGGGCTTGTGTGTGCAGAAAAGGCTGTTGGACCTGAAGGTTTTGGTAGAATGCCTTCCCTTTGCCTTTCTTCCTGTCTAATCATACTATAAGCTTTGGCCACAGCTGGTAAGGGTTGTAGGAGTAAGATTTGACCTCTTAAGTTTGAATAACACTCATCTAGTCCCATGAGAAATTGAATCAATCTTTTCCTATGTTCCCTATCACCACTATGTCTTCCATTCTCAAAACTACAAGGGCAATTACACAGATAAGGAGCTTCAAGAGCATCATGCTCATCCCAAAGGCCTTTCAACTTATGATAGTATACCTCTATACTGCAATTCTGTTGTTTCAAACTAACAATATCATTCACTAATTGATAGATTCTATGTCCATCTAACTGAGCATAATGTTCATGTAATTCATTCCACAATTCAGATGCAGTAGTTATAAAGTTCAAATTGTTACTTATCTGGTCTGAAATGGTGTTCAAGATCCATGAAATGATTATATCATTTGTCCTCTCCCACATAACCCTTTCAACTGAATCACTATTTGGTTCAATGAATTCACCAGTAACCACCTTCAGTTTGTTCTTTGCATTGAGTGCAATCATCATGCTCCTTTTCCAAGAACTGTAGTTATCAGACCCTGTTAGCTTCTTTGAGATCAGAATCAAGCCTGGGTGATCATTTGGGTGAAGATAAAGAGGATAATTAGGTGAATTGATATCATTGATGGGAATATGTACGTGTTTCTGTATTGTTTTGATCAGTTTGTGTTGTATTTGATGTGTTTGATGGCGCCATTGTATGTGATTGGGTTCTTGATGGTTGTTATGATGGTTTGCAGCGGAATAGTTGTGTTTTGTTGATTTTTGAGTGATTTATGATGTTCTTGATGTTGATTATGACGGATTGATGATGAATTGATGATGAATTGGTGGCGATTATGGTGAATTACGGTGGATAATGGTGGAGATAAAAACGGTTATTGTCACCGGAGTTTGTTAGAAAGGTGGTTGAAGTGGTGGAAGTTAGTTACAGGCCACCAAAGATGGTGGTGGCTCTGAAACCATAATAAAGTTTGTAATCAGAGAGGGTTGAGAGGGAAAAATGATTCATTTCATTTTATTATTCAGTAAGTGTGAGAGAAAAGGAAATACAGAGTATTTATACTACAATGAAATGTTGACTACTAACTTTGACTAACTACAAACTACATTAAGCTAATACTGAAAATACAAAAGAGCTAAATGATTCCACAAGACTTTATTGCATAAAGTCTGTTCCTTTGTTGCTTAGCCACATGTTGATGATGCTTGATGAGTTGAGTGGTCCTTGTGATTGTGTTGATCTTGGATAAGCCATTATTCCTCATCTCTAATTATAGAGATAGAAACCTTTGCTTGTCTTGCACTCCAAGCTAACTAATCCTAGTTCTACTCTACTCCTAATCAATATTACAGTGTACACTTAAGTCCCTAATCTATATTTAAGCTTACTACTAATTTCCTACACTTCTAATTTCAGTAAAAAGCTAAAAAAAGAAAACGTTCCTTCGTTCTAACTTGAATGAAAGCTTTTCGAATATATAACTACATATTTGTTGGTATTAGAGTTTTGATATCCAAAATTGTCTGGATAAATTCTTTAATCATGTCGTCACTTTTCTAATATAATATTTCGACCATATTTGTGTTTTGGGTTACACAAAATTCGTATTGGGATTAAAAAAATAATTAAAAAAAATCAATTTCTAGGCACAATAAATAAAACAAAAACATGGATACTTTGTTCTGTTTGTTGTTGATATGAATATTGTTATATGAAATACAAAAGTTTGGTTACGTTTGGCGCAATGACTGGGGTTGGGGCTTATATTATAAGTCGAAAGCTGAAGCTTATATTTTTATAAAGTTGTTTGGCGAATTAGTTGTAGCTGAATCTTATTAATGTAAAAACGCATAAAAATACATCAAATTAATCACATATATTTTTAGATTTTACGTGATAATCCATTATATTTTGAAGAATATTAAAGTATTTTACTAACAATAAGCTCCCATAAGCCTTTTTCCATGGGCTTGGGCTTATGGAGGCGTATGGCTTATAAAAATTTCCATAAGCCCGTGTAACAAACAAGACTTATTTTATAAGCTAATTTATTTTAAAAGCTTAAGCCCATATAAACTCCATAAGCCTCGTTGCCAAACATAGCCATAAACTCATGGTGGTTGTAGGAAAAATGACACCCTTTAGTAAATGGTCACAACCCTTTAAATAATTTCTGAAGCCAATTTGTGACAGTTAAAAATATCGCTAATTGTAGCCCTTAAGGCATATGCATGTCTATCTGCGAAGACTAATTTCTGTCACTAACACAAACGACCATGTGTTTTGAACAATTGCAACACTATGGTGACAAGAAGAATTTTCCCACTACAGAAAACATCCATGGGCCATAACCCTTGATATACATCCACAACTTACCATTATCGCAACCGAAATCAAGTTAATAGTTTTTACAAGTGTTCGCTCCGCATTTTCAAACTCGTATTATAACTTAACTTCAAATTCATTTGTTTATATCGTCATTACATAAAAATGTTTTATAATACTAAAGTCACCAACAATATGTACCCTCTAATAGATCACGTACCATCTCATGCTATATTTCTTTTCCTTGAGTCTATTATAGTGTTGTACAGCTCTGTATATATAACAAATGAGCATCTTAAGAATTCTAATTCAATTGTACTAGACGGGTACCCATGCATAGCAACGTGATTTTATAGCAGCATATAATTGTAGTTATAAAAAAAAGTTTATGGGTTATAAACGAAAAATAATAAAAGTTTAAGAATTTAGGGATTAAACACGATTTAAACTGAATGAAAATAATATTAGTTATGGGTTATAAACGAAATTAATAATAAAATTTTATGGTTTTCATATATAGTTTTCTTAATTTTTCACTATAGAATATGGGTTTTTCCTTTATATATAGTATAGATATATAACAAGGTTTTGTTTTTTTTTTTTTTTTTTTTTTTTTTTTTTTTTTTTTTTTCTGAAATCGATGTTACCATCGAGAAATGACGAATTTGATTTTTGCTTTTCTTACCTTAACCTTGATATATGTTGATTAGCTAAACATTTTTTTTCATAACATTGACGCAATCTTAAGTTTACAATTAACTCTCAAATTACGTATCACTTGATGAACAATATAATGTTTGTTTATGAAAAAAAATTCGAACAAAACTCTAATGAGAAGAACTATACTTGTAGTGATATATTGATATCGCTACATTAATATAGAACGCATGACGTAGATGATTATTACGAGCACATTACATTACATATACTATTAACTTTATTATTTATACTAGTACTGTATTCACCGCAAAGCAACAAAAATCAAAGACTATTTTTTGTGATTCAAGTTATGCATATGTCCTTTTATGTGTTTTTATACTTTATAACTACAACTATCAGCTGGCTCACAAAAAGTTTAATAAATACAAAAAGGTTACAGCTCGTAGCTACCGGTTACCAACTTACAGTTAATAGTTATCAGCTTACACCTCTTAGCTAATAACTATTTTTTCCAAACATACTATATCTTACACGATATTCAGTTATTTCTTGCTAACTATAGTGGTCGGGTGTGATCCACCCAGAATGTATTTGACAATAACAAATTTATTCATCTTTACAAATCACAAAAACATTTATGCTAAACAATCATTAGACCATTTGTAATAGATGGTCATCTACTCGGTCACACTTGGTCATCTACATTACGCCCTAATTGAAAAACGCGTTTCCCAAGCAAAAAAAAGGACTCAATCGAAATAACGACCGAGTCGTGTGAGTATGTTTGTGTGTGAGTATATGTTAATGAACTGTTTTTGTAGGGTATGTTTTTTGTGGTGTCATCGGTCTCTTGATTACACTAAGTTGATCATTAAGTTGTTGTAGAGAGAAAAAACTGATGTGACAATGGTGTTCTTAGTCCTGTTGTGATCATCATTACGAGCAACACAAAGTGTTATACGCGAATTTCTAACTTGAGTGTCCGTTTAGCCCTCAATAACCAAGAGCTATATTTTTTGCCAATCAAACTTACAAAATTGAGAAAAATACTAAAATAACCCAATTTTAAAACCATAATTCATTTTTTATCTAAAAAAAGGCTATATCTTCTAGTTTCAACTTTCTGTTAAGTAATCTTGATGGGTTAAGTCCATGGATCAGATTAGCAGGTTTCACTAATGAACTGGGTCATGCAGTAACCACATCCATATACATGAAATCAGGATTACATGGAGGAAATAACTGAGTCTAGAGGAAATAAATAGATAGTTGGCAAATTGTTAGGAGTAGTGGGAGTAGCTAGTTATCCCACATTTTAGTTAGTTTTACTTAGGGTTAATGGTCCAAAAAATACATGAACTTTCCATATTTTACTATTGTGACAATAAACTTTTTTTTTTCTATTAAAACAAAAAACTTTCTTAATTACCCCTATTGTAACAAAATTTGCCACGTGGCACCCTTAATCTATCATTTACCCGATTTAATCATATAACGCGTTTATAAATTGTGGGGGACCTTTTTTGCCAACTTACAAAACTATTAAACCTAAACAATTAAATAAAACCAATTCATAAAAAGTTTTTGACACATTTCAGAAAAAGTCATCCGCTGCTAGCTCTGCCTCTGTTCCCGTCTCTAGACCTGTCCCAACACCATCCCCTGTTGCTCCTGTCGCCGCTGCACCAGTGAAGGCGAAGAATCCCACTGAACAAGAGGTGCGTTAATCGTTACTGTATAATCTTGTTTTTGTTTGAGGTTATAATAGACATAGTAATGTGTTGTTTGAAAACAAAAAGGTGGACTCGTGTTACCATGAATTTTGACATCTCTGAGTGTTGTCGATAGGCAACGGATGACCTTTTTTCACTAAGTTCTTGACCCATTTCATAAAAGTTGAAGAAATGGGTAGATATGGGTTTTTCCGGTGGGTTTTGCTGGATGAGGTTGTGGCAGGCTGTGAGGATGACTGAGGGTTTAGTGATGACATTTTGGAAGATGTTGGAGAACTTGTCGTTGTTGTATTGTGATAGGATTAGGGTTTTGAGTTCGGGTTTTGTTAAGGGCTGTGGTGTGACGGTGGTGGTGGTTATGGGTCGCCGGAAAGTTAGCGAAGTGGGTCAAAAACTTGATTGATTTTTTCTTTAATATGTTTCAGGGACCTTTTGTTGGTTCTTATATGATGATGAAATCTTGAATCATTTGGAGATCAACTGTGGACAATTGAGAAGCTTATTATATTGTGTTTATAAAGCCACAGATCTACGAGTAATATTCTTGGGAGAAAATGAAGTAGAGAAGGCCAGATCATTTTCAAAGAAAATGCTTCAGAAATTTAATTGTTTTATTTAGGTTTAATAGTTTTGTAAGTTGGCAAAAAAGGTCCCCCACAATTTATAAACTCGTATATATGATTAAATCGGGTAAATGATAGATTAAAGGTGCCACGTGGCAAATTTTGTTACGATAGGGGTAATTAAGAAAGTTTTTTGTTTTAATAGGAAAAAAAAAGTTTATTGTTACAATAGTAAAATGTGAAAAGTTCATATATTTTTTGGACCATTAACCCTTTTACTTATTGCATTTGTTTACTACTGTAGCTTATAAATATGGTAGGTTTAGTTTTGTTTTGTGAAAGTAATCAGAGTAATCAGTTTTCCCTTATTAATACACAAACCATTGAAAAACCATCTTGCCATTTTGATTTGGGTAAAGAATGGATTGCTTCCTTCATTTGGCATCAGAGGGAGTTCGGTTGAAAGGAGTGTAAGCTACCTTTGATCAGTTTTTCCGTGTTGAAGAGACTAACCGGCGGGAGTGCGTGAAACGAACGAAAAGGATCCGTCAAATCAAGTAGCTTTAGATTTGGTCCGTTCTGCAGGTTAAGAAGACCATAGAGTGTGTAGCTTGTCTTCTTGGTCGGTGGAATAGATCTCTTGGAGTAGGTCTGATCGGAAAATGGTTGTAGCAGTGGCTCATTTTCTGTGATCGTGTTTGTTCGTTGCGAGGGACTAACCAAAGATGCGTGAAAAACGAATAAGAAGACATCAAAGCATGCGGCTTTGAGTTCGGTTCGTGTTGCTGGCATTAGAAGACGGTAAAGGTGGTGGTCACCTTGTTTTCTTGATCGGTAGAAAAGCTTCTTGGAACAAGCTTGAGTGAAGACGTTAAGGGCTGCAGGTTTCTCTTAATCGGACTGTTTATAGCAGAAGACGGAGACGGTACGGTGTTTCGGGACGACCGTTGTCGTGGGGGAGACAGGGAGTACCGTTCAAGATGACAGGGGTGACTGTCATGAACATATGAGGTCCTTAGCTATTAGTTGTGTTCAAAGGGAGGTATGGTATTCAAAGGCAAATCCGACTGTAGGTTGTAGGTTATCGGAAGTGGAGAGATTAACCGATTCGCGGGATACACGGACAGGAATAGTCAGAAAAAACAGGTAGCTTTGATTCGGTTCGTTTGGCGAGTGAATGAAACGGTAGAAGCAGGTGGCTTCGTTTTGATCAGTGGAATAATTCTCTCGTGTCACATAAGTGTTATGAGCAAACGGGTTTTGTGTGGTGACAAACAACAGTAGTGTGGTAGGGGACTTTAGACGTTACCAAGGTAGAGGTCGTGAACATTATGGCGTTAGAAGTTCAAACCCAGATGACTTTGGACGTGGCTGGGGAAGAGGTTGTAGGTCCGTGAAAGGTCAAGATGGAAATGAACGTTTCTAGGGATACATGTGTGAGGAACGAGAATGAGAACCGTGGAATAGGCTCAGGTCGAGATCATCAAGATTACGGGGGTGAATGTTGGGTAATCTTGTTGAGTTAAGTCTATGGAGTGGGCCAGCGGGTTTCACTAATAAACTGGGTCATGCAGTAACCACATGCATACACGTGAAATCAGGATTGTATGGAGGAAAAGACCTAGTCTAGACAAAATAAATAGCTAGCTAGCATATAATTAGGAGTAGTGGGAGTAGCTAGTCATCCCACGTTTTCGTTAGTTTTGCTTATTGTATTTGTTTCACTACTGTAGCTTATAAATAGGGCGGGTTTACTTTTGTTTTGTGAAAGTAATCAGAGTAATCCGTTTTCTCTTATTAATACAGAAATCATTGAAAGCCTATCTTGCTGTTTTGATAAGCGTAGAGTGTAAATTCATGTGACGTGATTCAGATAAAAAAAGGATTAATTCCTTCACTTTCAAGCCATGAATCATGATTTCAAAATAGGTGTTGATATACATACCATACTTTTTGATTATTTCACAATTAAATCATGCCCGTGATGCACATATTATAACACGTTATGCATGACATCATTTTAAGTGACGTACATACCAGTTCCTTTTCAAAATTAAGTCATTTTGAGAATTTTCTTTATCAAATAATAAAATAATCTTGTACTTTATGTATCCATTAATCAGTTGTTGAGATGCGATCTTTTATAAAGTAAAGAAAATTAAAAAGGCTATAAAATCACTCACAATGTGACAAGTGTCCCCCATTCAGTCCCTTCTTTTTTTCTTATTAAATTCGGGTAGGGGGTATTTGTGTCATTTTAACTCATTTTTTATATTCCAACCCAAATTTCAAACGCAAATAACTTTCAAACGATAAACTTTTACGAAAAATCGATTTCACCATAATTTTTAAAATTCGATTCTCTTTAATTTGGTATAAATCTTGATAAATATTTCGAACTTTTTTTTACATATCAAAAAGTTTTTGATTTTCTTGATTTTTTTGGCATTTTCGGCCTAATTTTTTACCTTCATAAATGTCGAATCGTGAAAAAATTAAAACATGAAAGTTATAGATTTTTGTTCATTCTTTACCCAGAAATTTAAATCACTCAAATTCGATGTCATATGGGTAAGATATCACACGTTAAAGATGGTGTTTTACTCATATTTGTTGCATACAAGGTGTTTGATGAAATGTCTGCTTAGATTTTTAGTGTTAAAGTTGAGCTAAATGCACTAATTTTTGTCCCACAACGCATCATTAATTATTTTATTAATGTATGATTCAAAAAGTGATGTTTTTTAATAGTTAATGTTTTTAACTATTAAAACTGATGAACCAAACTGATGAACTGATGAACCAAACCAAAACTAATGAACCAAACCAAACTGTTTAAAAAAAAGCATAAAAACAAAACTGATGAACCAAACCAAACTGATGAACCAAACCAAAAACTGATGAACTAAACCAAAATTGAAACTGTGATTGATGAACCAAACCAAACTGATGAACCAAACCAAAAACTGATGAACCGAACCAAACCAAAACTGATGAACCAAACCAAAACTGAAACTATGATTGATGAACCAAACCAAACTGATGAACCAAACCAAAATCTGATGAACCAAACCAAAACTGATGAACCAAACCAAAACTGAAACTATGATTGTTGAACCAAAATAAACTGATGAACAAAACAAAACAAACACCAACATGTTAAGCTGAAACTATTATTGATGAACCAAAATAAATTGATGAACTATGTTTGATTTGGTTCATCAGTTTTGGTTTAGTTCATCAGTTCATCAGTTTGGTTCATCAGTTTTAATAGTTAAAAACTTTAACTATTCAGAAACATCACTTTTTGAGTGTTACATTAATAAAATGATTATTGATGCGTTGTGGGACAAAAAATAGTTAATTTAGCTCAATTTTAACACTAAAAATCTAAGCTAGACATTTCATCAAACACCTTGTGTGCAACAAATATGACTAAAACGTCATCTTTAACGTGCTATATCTCACTCATATCATATCGGATTTGAGTGATTCAAATTCCTAGGTAAAGAGTGAATCAAAATCTAAAACTTTTGTGCTTTAAGATTTTATGATTCAGCAATTTTTAATGTAAAAAATATGATCGAAAATAGCAAAAATATCAAGAAAATCATGACTCAATGAATATGTCAAAAAAAAAGTTTTGAAATAATTAAAGAGATTTATACCAAATTAAAGAGAATCGAATTTTAAAAATTATGGTGAAATCGGTTTTTTCTAAAAGTTTGTGGTTTAAGAGATATGTGCGTTTGAAATTTGAGGTGGAAAAGAAAAAATAGGTCAAAAGATCATATTACCACTGGACGGATTTTATGTTTAATTTAGAGTGGAGGACACGTGTCACACTATAAATGGCTTTCTACACTTTTTAATTTTACCTACTTTGTAATAGATCCCCAACCATCACTTGTTACCTGAATAAAAAAACAAATTTTCCCCAGACCTACATGACCACAACGGAACAAAATGCAATCGGACCTTCCTAAGATAATAAACAACTCAATAATCACACTCTGTAAATAACACCCAACACCAAAAATGAAGAAACCCCACCTACCTTCAACTTACTCCCACTCAAAACCATGAAGTCATCGCCGGTGATCCGTACATTCCGATCCAGTCAACCCTCCGTTGACCAAAACATCCACCACAAAAAGCCCATCATGAAACCCACAATCAAGCCATTATTCACCTTATTCTTCCTTTTCTTCGCCACCTTCACTTTCCGGTAGCTTTTCACAGGACCCATCATCTGCACCGGAAATTTCGTTTTGGAGAATACCCATTTGGTGAATGATGGTTTTATAAAGTTTGCTGAGGTGGATTTGGGTGAGGTTTCTTTGAGACAAAACGTTGAACAGTTGGTGGGTGGTGATTTTCGCACTGCGAAAAGATTGTTTTTGTCAGCTGGGGGGGGGGGGGGGTAGGGAGGAATGTTAGGGGAAATGAGTTTTTGGATTTGAGGTCGCTTGAGTTTAGTAAGCTCAGGTTGGAGGTGCGAAAAGGGTTGCAGGATTGGTTTCAAAAACGAAGATTTAGCGCGAGTGTTATGTCGAAAATGGGGCGAAAGTATAGGAGTTGTGCAGTTGTGGGTAATAGTGGGATTTTGTTGAAAACTGAGATGGGTAGGGAGATTGATAAGCATGAGTTTGTGATCCGATTGAATAACGCGCGAATAGGTGGGTTTGAGAAATTTGTAGGGTCTAAAACGGGGCTTTCGTTTATGAATAGTCACATTTTGCATTTGTGTTTATGTCATCCGTATGGCGAAAATGTGCCTATAATGATGTACATGTCGCAGCCGATACATTTTTTGGACTACGCGGTTTGTAATAGTACACATAAGGTGGGGTTGATGATAACGGATCTGGGGCTTGACGTGTTGTGTGCAAGGATTATTAAGTACTATTCGGTTAAACGGTTTGTGAAGGAAACCGGGAAGTCAATGGAGGAGTGGAGTGGTACGCACGGTGGAGCTAAGTTTCATTACTCGTCAGGTATGCAAGCGATTATGTTTGCTCTAGGTGTTTGTGATAAAGTTAGTATCTTTGGGTTTGGTAAATTAGATTCGGCTAAGCATCATTACCACACGAATCAGAAAACTGAGCTTAGTTGCACACAAAACCACCAAACAAATCTTGGTTAAGAGATCGATTGATGAGGCCAACACATACATCCTGGGAATAACCATATCCAAGTCGCTCCAGTTGGTCCAAGTAACTTTTAATTTCAAGAACATGAGCACTCACTGATTTACCAGTCTCCTGCTTATAGCTATGTAGAGAATCAAGCAGATCATATAACTCTATAATAGTTGGTTTCTCAAACATACGTCTGAGTTCATTGAGCATGTCCATGGGATCAAAATTCTCAAATTGCTTTTGCAAATGAGCGTTCATCCCAGCAAGCATAAGACATGAAACTTCATTATGCTTATCATACTCAATGACATAAGCTTCATGCTCTGCAGTAGGTGCAGTACCAGCAGGATCAACATGAAAAGGCTTACTAATATATTCAAGTATTTTGGCCATACGCAGGATAATCCTCAGTGAACGATACCAATCATTGAAATTTTAGCCAGTCAACTTTTCTCTATCAAGCATTTGCTTGAAAGTAGAACTCATGTTGTTCATATTAGTGTTTTCAGGTTGAGCCATTCTGCAGAAAAAAGTTAAAAAGTTAGTACTTTCGATAATTTAATCTTTCAAGAACATTAAATACACATGGTAAATAAACATATAACCATTTAATTTTCCCTGAAAACTAGAATCCAAATTGACATAATTTCATCACATTAGTTGATCTGCTAGTAATGAAAGTATTCAACAAGTTACGAGTCTAACCTCAATTGCCAATCTAAAGATTGCAACTCCTAGAACATTATGGGATTTACATATTTGCCAACTCCAGTTGCAAATATGTAAACATGTTTTATCCCCATCTTATGCCTTGAGTTACTAGTTCTGACTATCAACTCAATTAAGTTATCCAACTTAAGAAACTGCAAATACATTCACGCCCGTTCTCATGACAAATGGAGATTTACCGTTTGATTACAATCTAGCTACGTCTAACATAACGTAACTGGCAACCTTAGGTGTTCCTTTTTCAATGGATGGCATATAACTTATATTTTAAAGGGTAGTAATTTTGATTTTGGTGTCAAATCAAATATGTACAAAGATGTCATGCATTCATCTTTGTATCATAGGTTTCAATAAAAAAAACTTTTACTCATTAGTTTCTTTACTAAGATTAAATCAACAAAGTTTCAATCGAGGTATTAGGTAAACCAACCAAAGAATTACCTTTAATTATCGTCCACTATATCGTACTACTGTATGAGTCATAAGACCCAAGTTATTCGGATAATTACCACAAAAGTGGCGCGTGGAATTAAGGTCAATTCACCCTTAAGATGGTTTTGTACATTTAAATAGTCGTAGGTAGCTCCATCTTGACGCACAAAGAAGCGGAGAAGCAGGTCAGCGCGAAGCGTATTAAAAACATTCTTTTTTTAGGTCACAATTTAATGCGTACCCTCCTTAGACCTCTCTTATAGTTTGTTAAAATGGATGAGCCTTTCTAACTATTTGTTACAATAGCACATCAATCGACTAAAAGTGTAAGAATTATATCTTAAAATCAAATCAAATTTCACCATTGTTTAATCCAGTTTATTTTCTATTCAAAAATTACCCTTTGCTTAGAACTTGTCACACAAAAGTAAACAAACAAGTAAAATAAAAAATAAACATCTAAACAATGTGCACATAACTTAACAATTAATATGTGTAAACAAATAGCCGCATGCAAACTTATTTGATAAAAAACATATTAATAATAAATTCTAGGTTTTAATAATGCATATATTTAACTAAGGCTTTCACTTGTTTTCATCTATGTATAAAGTGAGTCACATACATCGACGAATCGATTGCGTAAGTCATAACTAAATATATACCATATTGCACATAATTGATTCATTAATGTATAATTAAGGTCTTCCTCAATTTAAGATTTATCAATAATTACATGTGTACACACTTAAAAATTCATGCAAATATACACTAATCCATGACAAAACATGCATGTTTTCATCATGGATATCACATAACAATTATTGTGTAGTCGCAAAATCGCATGCAATTAATGACATAACACATATTCATTAATTAACACATACACATTACATGCAATCTTATGGTTTCTAATCCAATTATAAAACAAAACCTATTTTTTTTAACATAATGTATATTGTACTTGATAACAAAGTCGTTAGATCACAAAGCGTGAATAAACTTTTGATAAATAAATCTATAACAAAACAAAACCCAATTTTTATTTTTTTTTATTTTTTTATTTCTTCTTATTATTATTTTTTTATAAATTAGGGCAATCGGCCCTTTTAAAAAAATTAGGGTTTTTAAACTTTATAAACCCTAGAATTCGACATACATGTAAACACAATACAATATTCGTTTTTTATGTGTTTTGGTAATTAATTAAGCTATATAACGGCTCGTGATGCCACTGTTGTAATTATATAACATGACATATCATAAATATAATATGTAAACATCAAAGCACGCAACGGAAGACTTAGACATATATTTGCAATTAGGGGTGTGCACGGTTCGGTTTGGGCCGGTTTTTGGCTAAAACCGAAACCGAACCGAAATATTTGGTTTTTATAAAACCCAAAACCGAATTCTGTTTTTGGCAGTTCGGTTTTTTATCGGGTTCGGTTAGTTTTTTTGGTTTTTTCGATTTATAACCGCTAATATTTGGGTGTGGCCAATTTATACCAACAAACTTGATTTTCGTTTAAAATTGGTTATTTTTCTTTATTTTTTTGTCAATCTAAGCCTAGTAATGTTTATCTCATAATTCTACAATTACGCACGTATAGATGAGGCACATACATGTAGTTAAACTTACACACTATATGATCATTATCAAATAAGTATTGATATATTGTATAGTAAACACACGCACACGGAAACAAACATATAAACGATAACATAAATATATTATAAATCCACCTAAAAATTTAATATGAATTTATAAATTATATTTGTTTAGTTATTAATTTTCATTATATTATTTATGCACTATTATATAATAAACCGGTTTGGTTTGGTTTTTACGGTTCAGTTTTTGGACGAAAACCGAAACCGAACCAAAACTTTCGGTTTTTGAAACAATAAAAACAAAACCACCGGTTTTTAGTTTCGGTCAGTTTTTTCGGTTCAGTTTTGGTTTTTTCGGTTTTATTTGCTCACCCCTATTTGCAATTAACTAACCGAATATTAAATGTATGCGTACCTTTTAGCAACTCCAAGCTAGCACGAATCAAAGCGAGATTAAAACCCTAATTAGGGTTTATATGGTTTATGTGAATCGACCCTTACCCTTTTCCGATTCAAACCAAGAAGCAAACAATAGTGTGTTTGCACCACGTTCTTGTACACACGTACTAATATCCATTTGATGTGAATGCTAGTTCTTGTAAACACAATAACAACACCAAACACTTGATATGTGAATGATCAAAACCGAAACCCTAATGAGTTTAGGGTGTACGGACGAACACACACAAGAAGAGGAGAAGAGAAGTTTAGGGTTTGCTAATGTGATACAAGGTTACCCAAGAATGAATTATAGGCCTTGTATATATAGTATGAAAACTTAGAGAGCAAGTTAAGTTAGGTTAGGATTGGGTTTCCCCAAGCCTAAACCGATCGGTCATAAACCCACAAGGGGTTTTCGGAACCTTCTTGATGACCTCTATTTTCATCTCCAGTCCTTCTCTTTAATACTTAAGGACCGTTAGTCAATTTCCGTCAATTACTTTACGTTCGTTAGTCGTGATTGTGCATTTAATAATTAGACGTAACATTTTATATTAATTTTTAAACATCAACTCTCATACGTAAAGTGTGTAATCCCGTGAAATCTCGAGTTCGAATCCGGTCATACACGTGTTAAATTTGTCCATAAGACTAACGTGTATAACATGTGAAATCATCTAAAAAAGTTTGTTAATTTCTTAAAGACTACCACAAGTATGTCTATGTTACAACGAACCACATGATTATTTGTATAGTAATCAACTAATATTCATAAACACAATTCAAATGCCCTGTCATATTAATCTATTTGTAGTTTCACAATAAATTATTTATTATATATATTACGCATGAACTTCAAGATGAATAAACTAATAAAGAATACTTTCATTGTCAAATACGATAGCGAAATTTATGTTTTAGTTACTGATTAGAGATATGACAAGTACAGATGGTTGACTTGTTGATTAATCAGACAGATTAACAACCAAATGACATGTCCAACTTACATGAAAATGCCTGGAAGTTCCATTTATAGTCTTATAAAACCAAAGGAGACTTTGTTAAATTTGCAAGTCTTTCGTAGCATTCAAAGAAACATAACTTGTTGACACAAATATCAGTCAGTTTATCTGTTCTCATATTATGGGTGACCATTACGACTTGGAAGACGACTATGAAGAAGCTTTGAGTCCACTTAGACAATATATGCAACAATATCTCGAGCAATTTGATAGATGACTTGTGGTTGGTCTTATACAAGTTACATCGACAAAAGAGGTTTAGCGAACCTATGCTGACAATTGGGATGTATATTGCGTTAGCATCTCTATGTTGCATCCTAACAATGGTAGCTGATATGATACATGGTTTAAAATACAGTAAACCATGGTACCCCTGTAAATACTTCAATTTGAATGCTGTTTCTCTCACTGTGATAGCTGTTGCAGTGAAGCTACCTATGGATCTGACTAATCCAATGGCAGGTGATATAGACCAGCAAACAAAGTTAGGAAGTGTGGCATTTATGTGCATCATGATGACATTTCTCTTGCCTTCTTTAGCAACCATGAATAGAAAGGATCTTGTCACCAACATCATAGCTTTGGGTCTTCTAGTAATCACCGTGGTTGTGAATATTTGCATCCAAATAAATACGGGTTTAGTTTCCTATTCTGAAGATATGCACATTAAACCGGACAACATGGGTGGTCATAAAATAAAATCGATGGCCATGTTTACATATGCCAACAGAGCAACAGCAATCACTTATGTAGCTATGTTACTCATGTTAATGATGATATACATATGTTCAGCTCTAATGATTTTAAAATCAAAACATGATTTAGAATCTAAATACCAAGCAGCACATGAAAGAGCTTTGCTAGTCCAACAACAAGCAGGACAATTAACTGTTGAGAATTTAAAGCAGCATGTGATCAACTACGGAATCATGGAAGGAACAGGCTGCCCACAGTTGATGACAGTTTGCTCTGCTACATCCTCTGCTTCTGCGGTAATATGTGTTTCAATCTACTGGTTACATCATAATATAACGCTTAATTATCCTGCAAATGAAACCAAGCATATAGCCTATGATTCAGATTATAAGTGGTCAATCTTAGTTATTTATTATATACAATCTATTGGAATCACACTGGGAGCGATTCTCATGTTCAGTAGATTCCTTGCACCCTTAACCTGTATGCCTATCACAGAGGGGATTTGGAACCTTATAAAGTTTTATAAAGTAGAGAACTGCTGGACACACACATTATCCGATTGGAGAGATAATAGACTATACTTGCAAGGCAATAAGGATCATCCCGGTGTTGATAACGATATTTTTTTTTTTGTTACTATACTTGTTTGCACCTTTTACTATCACTTTTTGGTATTCAATTGCCTAGGCGATCAGAACCAACCAGAAATATTCACCAGTATGTTTTGCAACCTCAAGATGATATGGAGCTTCCAGATGAAGCACTCCATGAGATTATTAAATCTGTAGAACGCTCAATTCAGAATGCTGAAAAGCAACAACCCTCCAAACTTATGAAACTTCTAGTGAACTTTAGAGACTTTGAAGGAGTTAAAAAGTTCGATAGCCTACTTGTTCAATCATCGCCTGGATTGGAATATCCCAATTGCTGGAGCTTACCGGCCGTAACGTTGGCAACCATCGCACTCTCTCTTCATAAGATCCAACCCAATACTTTGAAGAACTTTCTGAATGAGGTGACTGAAGGTCTTGTTTATGTCAAACTTGTGGAAGAAAGCCTCAACAATAAGGATGAGCTTGTAAGTATTCAAAAAGCGGCTGAAAGATTGTGGCTAGAAGTTGAAGTCAACCACAAATGGCTAGGAAACTACCTGCCAAGACCCTGATTTTCGAGTCAAATCAGCAATACAGATTGTTGAGTGGTTCAACGAGAGAGCTACAAAAATGGTAACTGAGGTGGAAAGTATTGGTATATGTGCCTGTTCAATGAGACGTATCACCGAAACAATCCTTTTTTCCTACCACACTAACATTGGCGAGTTTAGCCAAGAGGACTTGTTCACAGAATTATCATCAATGATTGCTGATATACTGGCTGCTTGTCTAACCAACTTACCCCAAGTTATAGCATTGAAATGCCACACAAGTGCAATAAAGAAAAGGGAGGAGTCTGTCCATGCTGCAGCCACACTTCTTGGCAAGACTTCTGTGATCATAAACACTCTTCAAGCTCGTGAACTTCCAAGCTTGACTCCAGAAGAGTTTCCGTTTATTGACAAGTGGCGTGACCATCTAACGGCGCCAGATCCTTAACCGATTACGCTCTTCAAGAGACTTCAAATACCGAGGTAAGTTTATTGATTTGTGGTTAAATTACATTGTAGGTTCGTGTGATTTGCACAAAGTTACGCACTCAGTACCTAGCTATATAATTATGAATATGGTTTCTCAAGTATGCAACTGATTTCAATTTGGGTCCCTAAATAGTAAAGTTCGATTAACCAAATATGAAAGCACATTGTATCCGGAGACCGGACCATATCCTTGACTAGTATCGGCGAGGGACTTATTCAGTTATTTTGGGCAAATCACATTTGAGCATTATGGAATTTACTCTTAAATATTGTCATAATTACTTTACAAATTGCCGTACTTTCTTTAACACTTCAACATGAACTGCAGAAACAAGATGTTCAAGTTTTCCTGAGCAACACCATTGCAGTAATGCATAATGTGTGGTTATGCTCCTTCAAGAAGTCTTCATCAGTGTGTTCGTGCATTCACACGTCTTTTATGTTTAATTTGTGTTTCTAGCTTTTATTTTAAACTTCAAAAATATTTATTCTTGTCGTTTGTACTCGTTTCTTTGTAAGATATTGGTCATCATTTGGTTGAATTATTTATGATATTTGTTTGTTGGTGTGATCTGAGAAATGTTTTGATGTATTTACTATCACTGGTGTATTCCCTGTTCAAGGGTTCATATCATCTTGTTTCCCCTTTAATATTTATCGTGTTCAAAATATACTTGAGTTATTATTGAAGGGGGAGAAGAGACCACAAATACAGACACTAACGAAGTATACATGTTTGTTAAAATCCCTTGACTCTTGCTCAGACGTTTTATATGCGCAAGATTCGCGGAATTCTTATATTGTTCGTGTTTCCTAGTCATTTTTATGGTAATTGGATCATTTCATTTGAATTCTTTAGCTGTTAGGTTCTTAATTTTTTTGTGAAACTGTGAAGATATATTAGCACAAAATTATAACATATTACAAACATTCAAACTAGGCCCCATGAACATGCTCATGGACCAATCACAGACTAACAATAGCAGTAGCCCAACCAATGTTAGATTCTTAATTAACACAATGGATCCATCAAAACCTTGAACAGGTTCACAAAGTTGCAATTTTAATGCTAATATAAAAATTTTATTCCTCAGTTACCCGTTAACTATTATTTAGCTTTCTGAATTGTGTCCGATTACACATAATTAATAAGTTGTATGTTTGAGGTCAGCATGATAAGAGACGAGGCACGCCATATATAAACATTGACTTTTGTGGTCAAGGGAAACAATTTTAGTATCTATAGTTTTAACGGCAGCGTTACTAACTTATACCAACTTTCATCTTATTAAGTACTATGTATTATAGAGTTCGGCATTGCAGTCTAGTTAGTTTAACAACAATAAAACTTAATGTTAACTGGAAGATTGCAGTTACTACGTTTGACCTTTAATGTCAAAGTTAAATGCTGGTCTTTGTTCTTCAGGATAGAGTTCTTATTCTTATTCTGTAAGTGAAGATTCCAAGTATAGCTATATGAATCTTTAAATTCAAAGCAAATCACACCACATTCCTGTTGGAATTAGATATCAAGACATTCATATAAATAATCACAAAACATCAAAGTAATATTGCGGAAGCGTATAAGGATGTATTAACGAATAATTAATTAACATAAAGAATATGCGTACCTTTGTTGATTCTAGCCGAACAAGAATCAAATCCACAAACTAGCAACGGATGAACCCTAATTTGATTTAGTTAGGATTATGTGAATTACCCCTTACCGTTTTGTAATTCAATCCAAGATAATAACAAAAGTATGTTATTACTAAGTTCTTGTACACACGTACTAAACCGAATTAAAGTACCGCTAGTTTTTATCAAACAAATAACTTGTTAATGTGGAAAAGCTTTGGATCGACCCTAATGGAGGTGTCGACCGGTTTTGGAGACAAAAACACACACAAAACAATTTTAGGGTTTAGCTTATGAGCACAAGAGATAGAAAAACAAGACCCCTAGCCTTGTATATATACCCAAGTAAACTTGGTGAACAAGTTGTGGTTTGTTTCCTTTTCTTGATGGCCGATCGGTTTGGGATCCCCTTAAGGGATTCCGGAACCTTCCCAACTTTTGCAATTTAGTCCTTTTCCATAAACATTTAACGACCGTTAGTCCATTACATTAATTACTTAACGTCCGTTAGTTATTACGTTTAATAAATAAATAAATACAACATTTATATTTAATTATTAACTTTAAATTCTCATACGTAAAGTGTGCAATCCCAAAGTCTCGAGTTCGATCCTAACTCACGTCTACTAATTTATATCCATAAAACTAACAGCTCCCACTTGGATATATCTTAATAGAGTGATCACATTCGGTTAGCGTCTAGCAACACTTCGATGCCTCTAGTACAACTCGAGCAAGGCTCCTGGAAAACCTTTTAATGATTTCTCATTATTATTATCCTTTTGCTTCTAATACCACGTTAAATAAAGATATGGAATTAAGTCATTCTTTATATAACTATTCTGTTTCTCGTTTGTAAGTGATTGACCAAGATTACCGAATCATCTAAACATATTTAGGGGAGATTTGGGTGCGGCCGCACAAACATCTTGTCAACCCTACGAGGGGCCCAGCAGTATTAAACTCCAAATAAATTTGAAGGAACAAATTCTATTTTGACTACAAGAATAACCCACAAATTTTGTAACATTTCTGAAAACAACCCTTATGACTACCAGTTACGTATAGCGTTAAGTTGCTCCACAGAAATGCACTACATTCATGACACTTATCTGGTATCTCAAGTCTGAGGATAACTATTCATAATTTACTTATAACAATATCCACAAAGTAAATTATGTAGTTGGGATAAATCCTATATTCAATTCATTGAATATCATCTGAAACTGGTATGCATTCTCATCAATATACTTTCAAGTATATTCTACCACATCTCTCAGATTTGTCTTAATTTAATGATACTCCCATATCATTAATCGACAATGGACATTTAAAATAACTTAGTTATTTAAGGATTAAACATGCAAATATAGGACAACAATATTATAAATGAAAATAAACATAATCCAAACTTTATTTCATTGAAAATAATAAATGTTTTACAATATCCTTTATCCAAATACTAATCACAGTTATGCATGAAACTTTTAGCTAAACGACGTCCAATTCCATTGGCAAGTCCTACAAGCTTGTCTTTAGCTAAAGCCTTAGTGAACGGGTCAGCTAAGTTATCATCTGTGTGAACTTTCAGTAGATTTATTTCACCTTCCTGGACTTGTTCCCGAACATAGTGATACTTCCGTAGAAAATGTCTGGTGCCCTTCATGACTCCAGGTTCATTGGCAAATATGATTGCAGCAGAATTGTCACAATACATATCAATAGGCGATTCAATTGAAGGCATAACACCAAGCCCTGAAATGAATTTCCTAATCCAAACAGCCTCCATTGCAGCTTCCGAAGCAGCTATGTATTCGGCTTCTGTTGCAGACATCGCAATTGTAGTCTGCTTCTTGCTCTTCCAGTCAACTGCTCCTCCATTGATGACAAAGACATAACCCGTCTGAGACTTCGTATCATCTTTATCACACTGCCAGGACGCATCACAGTAACCTGTAACACCAAGCTCTGTGTCTGGAATTCCACCATACACTAAAAACATATCTTTAGTATTTCTGAGATACTTCAGAATATGCTTAACAGCAATCCAGTGAAGATTACCCGGATTCTGTTGATATCGACTGGTCATGTTTTGAGCGAACGCTACATCTGGCCTTGTGCATCTCACAGCATACATAATAGATCCTACAGCCGAAGCATAAGGAACTTTCTGCATGCGTGCCACCTCAGCAGGTGTTGAAGCACACATATCGCTACATAAGCCATGTTTTACTTCCATCGGCAAATATCCTTTCTTGGAATTTTGCATACTGAATCTCTTCAATATTTTATCAATGTAAGCGCTTTGACTTAAACCAATTAACCGCTTTGACCTATCTCGGTAGATCTTAATTCCCAGAATGTATGCAGCTTCTCCTAAATCCTTCATGGAAAAACACTTCCCAAGATATGCCTTAACATTTTGCATGCTTGGAATGTCTTTTCCCATAATTAATATGTCATCGACATAAAGAATTAGGAAAATTACATCACTCCCACTAACTTTGTGATATACACATGGCTCATCAAAATTTTGAACAAATCCATACCTTTTGATTTCTTCATCAAATTTTTTATTCCATTGCCTCGATGCTTGCTTCAATCCATAAATGGACCTTTGAAGTTTGCATACACGTTTTGGAAATTGTGGATTCACAAACCCCTCAGGTTGCTTCATATAGATGTCTTCATCTAAGCGACCATTTAAGAAGGCGGTTTTGACATCCATTTGCCATATCTCATAGTCATAGTATGCTGCTATAGCTATGAGAATTCTAATAGCTCTAATGTCTGCTACAGGAGAAAAGGTCTCCTCATAATCAATGCCATAAGTTTGAGTAAAACCTTGCGCAACTAGACGAGCTTTATAGACGTGTACATTGCCATCCATGTCAGTCTTAATCTTATAGAGCCACTTACTCCCAACCACAGAGGCGTTTGGAGGTAAGTCAACCTCTACCCAGACTTCATTTTCTCTCATGGATTGCATTTCCCCATTCATTGCAACCTGCCATTTATCCTTGTCAGGACTTGCCATGGCAGCTTTATAACTAGTAGGCTCTCCAAGATCTCCTAACATAGTTTCCTCAACCTCTACGTTAAGACATAGACGTTCAGGTGCACGTATATTCCTTACGGATCTACGAACGGGAATCACTTCAACTTCTGGTGGAGGACCCAGACTATCAGGTTCTACCGGAAGTACGTTAGTGTTTTCAGAAGGTAATGCATCTTCATGATCATCTTCCAGATCATAAACTCTCCCACTGAATTCTTGAGATACGAGATCTCTTTCAAGAAAATCTCCATACCTAGCAACAATTACTTTATTATCAGTTGGATAGTAAAAGTAGTAACCCATAGTTTCCTTAGGGTATCCTACGAAGATACACTTTACAGATCTTTGTTGGAGTTTATCTGCTGAGTCACGTCTAACATACGCCTCGCAACCCCAGACCTTTAAATAAGACAGGTTAGGAGCTTTACCATGCCATATTTCATATGGTGTCTTATCAACCTTCTTTGTGGGAACCATATTTAGAATACGAACAGCAGATTCTAAAGCATAATCCCAAAAGGATAAAGGTAGAGTAGTAAGATTAAACATAGATCGTATCATGTCCAACAATGTACGATTTCTTCTCTCAGATACACCATTTTGTTGTGGAGTATATGGAGAAGTGAGATTCTGGACAATTCCATTCTCAGCTAAGTAATCTTTAAACTCTTGGCTTAGATACTCGCCTCCTCTATCGGATCGAAGAGCTTTAATCTTCTTTCCCAATTGCAGTTCTACTTCAGCTTTGAAAACCTTAAATGTTTCAAACACCTCATGTTTATGCTTAAGTAAATAAACATAACCATAACGGCTGAAATCATCAGTAAAGGTTAAGAAGTAGCTAGCACCTCTCTTTGACACATGTCTAAGTGGTCCACACACATCAGTATGAATAAGACCAAGTAGATCAGAAGCCCTCTCCATATTGCTATGAAAAGGTTTCTTAGTCATCTTCCCAGATATGCATGACTCACATTTATCAAATGATTCATCATTGATATTTTGCAAAAGCCCTTCTTGTTGTAGCTTATGCATGCGAGCCTTGCCTATATGAGCAAGTCGACAATGCCAAAGATAAGAAGAATTCAAGTCTAACTTTATCTTCTTGTTAATGCTAAACATTGAATTATTATTATTGTTAGATACATTTCCAATCATATCAATTTCAAACACACCATTCACAGTAATTGCTTTAAAATAAAATACACCATTTAAAGAAACATCAATTCCATTACTTGAAATAGTATGAGTAAAACCATCATCCAACAAACTTGAAAAGGAAACAACACCTCTAATTATAGAAGGTGCGTAATGACAATTGTTCAATAACAGTACTAAGCCCGAAGTCAATACTAAACTAAACGTTCCTATGGCTTCAACAGCTGCATGTGCGCCATTTCCCACGTGCAGATATTGCTCCCCATAGGCAAGCTTCCTTTCCACTCTAAACCCCTGCAGTGTATTACAAATGTGAATACCACAGCCCGTATCATATACCCAGGAATTATTATGATTTAGAGTAAATAATTCAATGACAAATAAATTACCTGAAGAACCGGCGCCCGAGGACCCAGCATTCATCTTATTTGTCCGCAATTCATCAAGATAGAGAGCACAGTTTCTCTTCCAATGCCCAACTGTCTTGCAATGGTGGCATGCTTGATCCTTTTTAGGATTATCCTTCCTAGGAGTAGGGTTCTTCTTGGGTTGAGGTTGATAGGCCATCACCTGTTTGCCTTTGTCAACCTTTCCCTTACCCTTCCCCTTCTTGTTGTTCGCACGCTGCGGTTTTGGCTTATTAATTCTTCCACCCTGAATAGCAAGTACCTGGGCGGTAGGAACCTTTTGAGGCAACCCTTTCTCATAGTCAATTAGCAATGCGTGTAGGTCAGTAACTGTCTTCCCCACGCAGTGCATATTGAAATTTCTGACAAAACCATTAAAATCCTTGTTAAGGGATCGATTAATCAGATTCACAGCCATGTCATCCTCATAAGTTTTGCCAAGTGCTTTTAGCTGGTCCATGTAACCTTTCATTTCCAGCACATGAGCACTTACGGGTTTACCCTCTCCCTGCCTACAGCTGTGTAACGCGTCGGTCAAGTCATAAATCTCGACGGCAGCTGGTTTCTCAAACATAGTTCGAAGTTCATTGAGCATATTATATGGGAAATAATGTTCGAACTGCTTTTGAAGAGCAGATTCCATTGTTCCCAACATAAGACAAGCCACATCATTATGACGCTTATACTCAAATTTCCACTCGTCCTTTTGAGCTTGAGTAGCTTCAGGACCAGTTGGTTCAGCAGGACAAGGTTCATAAAGATATTTCATACGGTCAGCAACTCTACAGACAATTCTCAAAGAGCGGTGCCAATCATTGAAATTCTTAGAGCCAGTCAACTTTTCTCGATCAAAAAAGCTTTTGAACGCAGAATTTAGAGCAGTGTTAGTGTTATCGGTGTTTTGAGCCATTTCTACAGAAAAAAGTTCAAGTATTAGTATTTTCGATAATACACTTTTCAAGAAAATAAATATCCCCAACGGTAATATAAACATATAACCATATAATTTTCTCGAAAACTAGGATCCAAATTATCATAGGTTCATCACATCAGTTGATCTGCTAGCAACAAACGCATATAATAAGGTAATCTGTCGAACATTAATTGGCAAACAATTTCCAACTCCTAGATCATTATGGGATTTATATTTTCCAACGCTATTGCAAATATAAACATGTTTCATCCCATCTTATGCCATTGAGTCCAGGTCTCACTTCCTACTCAACTTAAGTGTCTAACTTAAAAAACTGCAAATATGTCCATGTAAGGTCTGACTTTACATAGAGATTTACCTCTCCATTACAATCTCGCCAAGTACTGTCATGACGTAAATTGCAACTTCAAGTGTTCTTTTAATTAGATGGCATATTCTTAATTTTAAAAGGGTACTAGTTTTTGATTTTATGTGGTCAAATCAAATATGTACAAAGATGTCATGCATTCATCTTGTAGCATAATTTTAATAAAAAACTTTTTATTACCAATTCATAAAGATCAAATTATCAAAGTTTTGATTGAGGTATTGGGTTCACCAATCAAGGAATTTAGTATTAATTATCATCCATTATACCGTACTTTTGCATAAGTGTAAACACTTAGTGTTTCGGATAATTACCACCGAAGTGGCGCATGGAATTAAAACTAATTCGCCCTTAAGATGAGCTTGCACATTATATGGCTTACTAAGTAGCTCCACTCGAACTTACAGGGGGCAGAGGACCAGGTACGCGCTAAAGCACAACCTAAGACATCCATTCAGTGTGACTATGCGCACTTCTTTAAACCCCTTTTATTAGTTCATTCGAATGGGTGAGCCGTTCAGTCATTGTACCAAAGTCACCAATCAATTAAACTATATTGACAACTTAACTCTTCCAAAACAATTAAATTTCGCCATTGTTTAGTCCGTATTATTTTTCTATTCAAAATTACCCTTTGCTTAAAACTGTCAAACATAATAAACAAACAAGTAACAAATAAAAAATAAACTACTACAAAACAATGCGCACATAATAAACAATTTATACGTGTAAACAAGTAGCCACATGCAACTTATTCGATAAAATCCTATTAATAATCAATATCTAGGTTAAATTAATGTATATATTAATTTAGGGTTTTCACTCCAGCAATAGAAAGTGAGCCACATACATCGATGAATCGATTGCGTAAACCCTTCATTAATTATACCAAATTGCACATAATTGATTCATTAATATATTAATTGGAGTCTTCCCCAATTCAAGATTTATCTTAAATAAATATGTCTCAACAATTAAACAATATATCAAAGCAACTTATCCATGACTAACATGCATGTATAGTCATGGATATCATAACAATTATTCAAGTAAGTCACAAGATCGCATATAAAAATTCCATGACACATAACAAATTATTCATGAATTAATCACGTAATCAATATTAATTCTAGGTTTTAATAAGGTTAGCAAACAATTTTCAAAACCCTAAAAAATTTATGTATATGTCGATTTTAAAAAAAATATGGTACGCCCAATTTAAAAAAAATTCGACTAAAACATAAACAAACATAAACCCTAGATTAACATAGCAAACAACATACAAGTATTTGTTTTATTACGCGTTTATGTAATTAATTACTCATTAAAAACCAATGACTCGTGATGCCACTGTTGGAATTAGATATCAAGACATTCATATAAATAATCACAAAACATCAAAGTAATATTGCGGAAGCGTATAAGGATGTATTAACGAATAATTAATTAACATAAAGAATATGCGTACCTTTGTTGATTCTAGCCGAACAAGAATCAAATCCACAAACTAGCAACGGATGAACCCTAATTTGATTTAGTTAGGATTATGTGAATTACCCCTTACCGTTTTGTAATTCAATCCAAGATAATAACAAAAGTATGTTATTACTAAGTTCTTGTACACACGTACTAAACCGAATTAAAGTACCGCTAGTTTTTATCAAACAAATAACTTGTTAATGTGGAAAAGCTTTGGATCGACCCTAATGGAGGTGTCGACCGGTTTTGGAGACAAAAACACACACAAAACAATTTTAGGGTTTAGCTTATGAGCACAAGAGATAGAAAAACAAGACCCCTAGCCTTGTATATATACCCAAGTAAACTTGGTGAACAAGTTGTGGTTTGTTTCCTTTTCTTGATGGCCGATCGGTTTGGGATCCCCTTAAGGGATTCCGGAACCTTCCCAACTTTTGCAATTTAGTCCTTTTCCATAAACATTTAACGACCGTTAGTCCATTACATTAATTACTTAACGTCCGTTAGTTATTACGTTTAATAAATAAATAAATACAACATTTATATTTAATTATTAACTTTAAATTCTCATACGTAAAGTGTGCAATCCCAAAGTCTCGAGTTCGATCCTAACTCACGTCTACTAATTTATATCCATAAAACTAACAATTCCATCATTTACGTGCAAAACACCCTTTGCTTTATGCAGACTACTTCTAGTTGAAACTGGCCCGTTGACATTCTAGTTAAATATGGCGGGTAACCATAGGCATTTAAAAGACGATTTTCGAAACGACCAACCTAGGCAACATTCACATGTGATAGTGATTTTTCAGGTGAAATTAGGTTTAAACCCATGAAATGCAAGTTTCAAACTAAACAAGTTGTGACATGTTTATTCCTTAATACATCAAGGTCCAAAGTCACCGGTCACCACCAATGCATCCACCCTTCCCCACATCAAAACTCTTTTTGCCGGCATACTTCACACCACATATTGTTTTCCAATTTTTTCATTATGTATTTGTAACTCGAAACTTTTAAAACCAGTTATATGAAAAGTATATTTTGTGACAATGAAATATATGGTAAGAAAACATATATGAAGACAATAGTCTTGTCACATTCTCAAACTTAAGTGATGAAAAGGAATATTTTTAAGGCCCTAAAGCTGTCTCTTCGTGTCATACGAACTATTTGTAAAAATGTTCATTCATTTAATATTTAAAACACTCTTTAAAATGAAATGAGACCTTCCCAAGTTAATTCATCCATGATAATTCATACTCATAATAAATAAACATTTTAAAAAACTTATGCAATTCAATAATCACCCACCTAAATCATACCCACACCCTATAAATCTTACTAGATTAAACTTAAAATGCACCTCCAACATTCATCAATGTGTAGCAAAAAATAAAGGAGCAGACGAGCTATGATCTAGTTAAAGTCAATAATGTACAAGCTTTAAATCATATATCTTACGATCTCGATCTGTTTCTTGACTCCCCAAAACAAGATACACAAAAAGAATATGAAGATGATACGTAGAATGCACCTGCTGTTCAACATATTATTTGCTTTTGCCATGGTCGCTACAGCCACCACTATTTGTTTCTGGATTGTCGCTATACGTGTGGGCGACTACTTTTTATCATTAAGTAATGTGGAAGGTATACATTATAGTATGTCATAAGTTTTGTATTATGAATGTTACAAGAGTCAGTATCTATTTATAGTTTTATATATACCTTTTGTTACTGAAACTTTTTCAGTATTACTACTTATAGAAAGGTGATAGTTTTCAGAATATTTTACTTTTTTTTTTTTTTTTTAAAAAGAAAAATTTTGTTCGTCAAACAGTTTCATATCTAATGTATACACATTATCAGGAGGTGCAGAAAATCTTATGACATTTGCATCAGTTGATTTAGCGGATGATTCACTAAAACGTGACGTGAAAGAGTTAGTAGAAGCTGATTTTCAAGTCGCTCTTCGACGACGT
This sequence comes from Chrysanthemum seticuspe, assembly GCA_019973895.1. NCBI lineage: Eukaryota > Viridiplantae > Streptophyta > Magnoliopsida > Asterales > Asteraceae > Chrysanthemum > Chrysanthemum seticuspe. The sequence goes on from BPTQ01000008.1 coordinate 36,299,374, forward strand.
TCCTATCTGTCCAAAGGCCTATTCCATTTAGATACCGGACCACGGTCTGAAGTTACAGGTGGACCCATGGATATGGCGTCTTCAGAGTTTAATACACTCTGGTCAAAAGTCAGTGAACATATCGATGATTGGTGGGCCCACCATTGTTTCGAGCCCAATATAATGTCAAACATGGTCAATGTTCTTGACTCTAGGCAAAAGTATAATGAATGTGCCGTTGTGGGTAATAGTGGGATCTTGCTTGAAGATAATTTAGGCGAAACGATTGATAGTCATGAGTTTGTGATCCGGTTAAACAACGCAAGAATCCACGGATTTGAAAATTTTGTGGGTTCAAAAACTAGTCTTTCGTTTATGAATAGTAACATTTTACATTTATGTTCGCGCGTAGGTGGTTGCTTTTGTCATCCATATGGTGAAAATGTGCCTATAATGTTGTACATGTCACAACCGGTACATTTTCTTGATTGTGTTGTGTGTAATTCCTCACACAAGTTGCCATTAACAATCACAGACCCATAACTTGATGTGTTGTGTTCACGGATTGTTAAGTATTATTCCATGAAGAGGTTTTCAAAAGAAACCGGGAAGTCGTTAGAGGCATGGGGTGCAGCTCATGGGGGAGTTGAATTTCATTATTCGTCCGGTATGTAGGCTATCATGGTTGCTTTGGGTGTTTGCGACAAAGTTAGCATTTTTGGGTTTGGTAAATCAGCTTCGGCTAAGCATCATTATCACACGAATCAAAAATCCGAGCTTGGGTTGCATCATTATGAGGCGGAGTATGATTTTTACGAAGACCTTGTGAACCAACCCGAGGTCGTTCCCTTTGTTTCCAACGAGTTCAAGTTCCCAACTGTTGTAATCCATAGATAACACATAGATAACACATAGATAACACATCAAATTAATCACATATATTTCAAGCTTTTACGTGATAATTCATTATATTTTGAACGATTAGCAATAAGCCCCTTATGGAGGCTTATGGCTTATAGAACTTTCATAAGCCCGTGTGACAAACAATAATTTTATAAGCTAATTTATTTTAAAAGTTTTAGCCCCTATAAGCCTCATAAGCCTCGTTGCCAAACATGCCATAAACTCATGGCGGTTATAGGAAAAAGTTGTGACTCTTGATGAGAAGTTACACACTTTAGTAAGAGTAATTCTAGTCCCACAAAAAACTTTCACAAAATAAATCCACAAATTGAGTTGGATGTGTTTGATTGATGTATTTAAGTATAGGTTCTCTCTTTTTTTATTAAGTCAATCAAACACATCCAACTCATTTTGTAAATTTATTTTGTGAAAGTTTTTTATGAGTCTAGCACTACTCATAATGGTTGTAGGGAAAAGTTGTGACCTTGGTGAAAAGTTACACCCTTTAGTATATGGTCACAACCTTTTAAATAATTTCTGCAACCAATTTGTGACAGTTAAAGTTGTCGCTAACTGCAGCCCTTGAAGGCATATGTATTAGAGGTGGCAATCGAGTCGTGTTCGTGTTAACCTATTCAGTTTCGCGTGTTGGCGGGTTTAGTATAGCCTTTACCCAAACACGACCCATTTATTAATCGTGTCAAAAAACTCAACCCTAACTCAGACCTGCATAACACGTGTAACCTATTTGTGACCCGTTTAACCCATTTAAGTAAATAGGTCAAGTAGTGAATAAAGTTGGTAAATTGTAGATTTAACTAGTTTAAACGCAAAAAATGATTTAAGGATCCAAAATATGATAAGAATAACATACAAATAACTATGAGACAATTTTCTGAATTACAAACGTCAATTTTCATGATATCTAAGGTATAAAATTATTATTCACTCATAATAAGTAAATAACAAAGTACATTTAATCCACATCCAACATAAAAACCAGGTTATATATTTTATTTTTAAGATCTTATATACTTAAACGGGTTCACGGGTTGACCTGTTTAATAATTACTCAATCCAAACACGACCCGTTTATTAAACGGGTTAGACGGGTTGACCAGTTTTTGATCCAAACTTATTTATCCTCAACCCAAACCTGTTTAACTTCGTGTCGGGTTCGTGTCGTTTACCGTGTCGTGTCGAAAATTGCCACCCCTAATATGTATATCCATCTGCGACGACTAATTTCTATCACTAACACAAACGACTATATATTTTGAACCACTTCAACACTATGGGGACGAGTAGAATTCTGCCACTATAGAAAACATCCATGGGCCTTAACCCTTGATATACATCCACAACTTACCATTATCGTAACCGAAATCAAGTTAATAGTTTTTATAGTGTCCACTACGCAATTCAAAACTCGTATTATAACTTAACTTGAAATCCATTTGGTCCTGGGTATATCATCATACACAAAAATGTTTAATGACATCAAAATCACCAACAATATGTACCCTCTAATAGATCACATACCATCTCATGTTATATTTCTTTTCCTTGAGTCTATTTATAGTGTTGTAATGTTGTGTATCTTTACTATATAAAATGTAAAAATGGTCAAAGGTGAAAGTGAAAACTTGAAACTTGAAAGTTGAAAGTCAATTGTTGAATGTTGAGGAAATAAACAATAACTTAATTGAAATGCGTTTAAGGAAACAATAACTTAATTTGGGAAAGTTAAACAATCTCTTCAAGAAGGATTTGTATATTTGATTTGTGAAGATGAAAACAATATTTGCCATGTATTGTAAGGTTGAAGTATTTCACGAACTTTTAAGCAGTATTAAATCATGCATTCTGGATGGTTCCTACATACTTTTTGTTATAGTTGGCAAAACGGGCGAATGGGTCATTTTTAGGCATGGAAACACGGGTTGCTGACCCACTAATATTTGTGTTGCCTCCCCTATTATCTTGCATTCTATAAATGGTTAATATGGTAATTATGATCAAAAGAGTATTCTTATACTTGCATAAACGAGTTGAAATGGACATGATTGTTAATAATGTCAAATTATGATCAAAAGAATATTCTTATACTTGTATATTCATTGAAATTATAATGTCAAATTACTTTACCATTAAGAGGTTTTCTTGATATATACAAGCTTGATACGTTTGCCTTGGGCTAGAAAATTTGGCTTATAATTGTTAATTAAGACGGTAATTGTTACTTTTGGGTCAATATGACCGAATTTGACCTCAAAGTAGTTGAGAAAAAATTGTTTGATCCTTGAGAAATTCGACGCCAATTGTTGTATTTGTTATAATCAGATTCATGGATATGGGATTTCTTTAATATTTATGCAAATACGGGTCTAACTAAAATGTGCTTTGGTGGGTGATGATTGTGGTTGGTTTGTAAGTTGATTAGCAAGAAAAAGTAATGAGTTGAAGCCAATGATTTTTTAGTTTGAAGTAGCTTAGTATTTCAAAGAGAAACATTTACCACAATATCGCAAATCGTTAATTGTTTGTCGCTACAAACCGCTGCCGCCAGGCTCGGGTACTCGCCTATATATAACAAATGAGCATCTTAAGAATTCTAATTCAATTATATATATAACAAATTTTTTTTCCGTCTGAAATCCATGTTGCCTTCAAGAAATGACAAATTTGATTTTTGTTTTTTCTTCTCTTACCTTAACCTTGATATACTGATTAGCTAAACATTTTTTTACAATTAACTCTCAAATTACGTATTACTTGATGAACAATATAATGTTGGTTTATGAAAAAAAAAAATGGAACAAAAATCTAATGAGAAGAACTATACTTCTAGCAATATATTGATATCGCTACATTAATATAGAATGCATGACCGTCACCTGCTAGCTCTGTCTGCGACGGGTTAGCGACATAAAGTGCAAATAAAGGTTCACTTTTGCATCGGCTCTCTCTCATTCTCGTTAGGGAATTACCGAGGATGTAGATGATTAGTACGAGCTTGTTATTTTACAGATTCTATTAACTTTATTATTTATACTAGTACCATATTCACCGCAAAAGCAACAAACTCAAAGACTTTTTTTGTGATTCAAGTTATGCATGTGTCCTTAATTTTATGTCTTTCGACACTTTATAACTACAACTATGAGCTCGTGCACCAAACAATTTAATAAATACAAAAAGGCTAGAGCTCGTAGCTACATGTTACCAGCTTACAGTTAATAGTTATTAGCTTACAACTATTAGCTAATAGCTATTTTTGTCAAACATACCATACCATACACGATATTCAGTTATTTCTTGCTAACTATGGCGGTCGTGAATTGTGATCAACCCAAGATGTATTTGACCATAACTCTCTTATTCATCTTTAAAAATCATAAAAACATTTACGCTAAACAAACATTAGACCATCTGTAATAGATTGTCATCTCCATGGTCATTTACCCAGTCATACTTGGTCATCTCCATTACGCCCCAATTGAAGGACGCGTCTCCCATGCGAAAAAAAAAAAAAAAAAAAAAAAAAGGGGGGGGGGGGGGGGGGGGCTTGGTCGAAATAACGAGCGAGTCATGTGATTATGTTTGTGTGTGAGTGTATGTTATTGAACTGTTTTTGTTGGTTATGTTTTTTGTTGTCTCATCGCTCTCTTTATTACACTAAGTTGATCATGAAGTTGTTGTATAGAGAAAGAACTGATGTGACAATGGTGTTCTCGATCCTGTTGTGATCATCATTACGAGCAGCACTGATGTAATTTTTATAGTCTATATTATTTTTCCCAAGTTTTAAGTTTATGTTATGCCAAACTAACCTATAGATTAACACTGACGGGCAGTGTAAGCTAGTGATTGGTAAATATGAGTCATTCGCAGGGAGTGAGTTGCCTTAATACTAACCTAAATGTATTCTACTTTACTACTAAATTAACTAATAATTCTAAACTAACGCAGTTGGGGGATTTTCAGCCTAAAATACTGGCACGAGTTTTGGATTACTAATTAAACTAATAAAGCAAATAAATTATTAAAACTAAAACAAACAATTAAAGAGGTAAAGCCGAGGTCAATAGTAGAAGAACGTGCTAGCCAAGTTTATCTTACCAATTAATAGTATTTCGTCTACAAGTGCAATGATTACTTAACTGCTTTCGTTGGTGATTCATGAATGTAAAGTAGGTGGTATTTCTCCCTAAATCCTAGGATAACTAATCGTTAACTCTGTTACAGTCAACAAGCCCGCTTAAAGTCCTTCGACTTTTATTTATAATTTATCTAGGCATCACAAGTGGCAACATAAACTTCTAAGAGTTTTACTAACTTACTTGCCTTAATCATGTAATTATCTAACCTAGAGACATCACGCGCATTAGTCCTAATAGTGGAACTAACTAAGGGTCGCTCCATGTGATTTTCCATAGGTAGGGGCCGTTTCAGGTGGTTTTCGCTAAATTTACAGATCTTAGGTCTTAAGAATTAATTCAAGCAACCACATTACGAGATTTAATTTACAGGAATCAAATTATAGTCACTAAGGTCTAGATAATAAATTAGAACACAATCAAGCAAGTAAACGAGTATTATGCGATAAACAAAATTAATATCCAACGAAAAAGCAAGTAATCGATATAAACAAATCAAAATCAAATGGTCTTCATAAACTTGGCTAACAATCTCAGTAGCAGTATACAAAGAAGTAAGCAAATGAAAACGTAAGGAATTCATAGACAAAATTGATACGCTAACCGAATGATTAAATGATGTAATAAAGATTAGATATGTTCTTCAAGGGTGGTGTGGTCTTTAATATGGGTCTTCTACTTTTTGGAGGTGTTTTTTGGCAAGGTTGTAAAAATCGGTAGATGGTACAGTGGAGGTCGACCCCCTTCAAGCGTCACATCGGTCTTGGCGGCGATATATTGGTTTCTCGACGGGGCCCATATATTATAAAGAAATTTATCTTTTAAAAAATATACAACTTATACTACTAATTTTGATGGTATGTAGGCATTAAATAAAATACTTTTAGACCATTTTTGGTTTTACCAGCCCAACAACCTAAGTCCACTAACACATACCCTAAATTTTTGACTATTTAACACCTTACTACCTTAATTTCTCTAACACTAAAAACCTAATCCCTTTCTTCCGCAGTCACACTTCACTTTCAACACAATTACCCTAATCATAACTATCAAATCGCAGCCACCACAAAAATTTCATCACTTTCTTTTAGACAAAAACGATTCACATACGAACAAGCAATCCTTTAATCTTTTAGTTTAATCCAACCGATCTTTTTTCTTGTTACAACCGATGATCCACCATCTTTGCTCGAAAAATAGATCCGATTTTGACTGATTTTGACCATGACCTTCAAATTAGATCGATGTGTGAATTCGCGTGGTGGTGGACCGCCGCCCCAACCGCCATGGCGCCGCCATATCGGCCGCCATGACCGATTTTTACAACACTGGCTTTTGGACGTTTGGGAATGGTCATGGAACTCCTCAATGATGCCCTAAGTCGTTAATAGGTTTTCTCTTTATAGTTTCCGAGAGCTGGGTCAATACAGCGTATTGGGAGGGTTCAATACGTTGTATTATATAACTAAAATTAGCCTCCAAGTCGAATATTCTGACCCGATATTCAAGGTCCCAAATACGGTGCATTGCCCAACGGCGTATCTATCAAGCCCAATACACCGTATTCACTTCTGGAACAACTAGATCTTCTTTTTTTCTCTTTCTGTTGCTTTCTAAATCAACTAAATCGTAGTCCAAATGAAGGAGTTATGGTCAAAAAGCATCCTCGACTGTCATCTTGTAATCTTGATTCGTCTTTTGGCTTCGTTTCTTCTCTTGATTTTTTGTCTAAGGCACGTATATGGCGTATTCCTATAGGTATATACGCCATATGAGTTCGAATCACGTCACGAATCTTCTCTGGTTAGGGATTCTATACGGTGTATCCTTAGAATTGGATACGTCGTATTTTCAAATAAGTAACAATCTTCAAATCGACCAAGTTTCATATACGGCGTATACTCAAAGATAGATACACCGTATTCTTCTAAGTCAGACAAGGTCTCTGGAATCTTCTCAGTGTATAGATACTCTCTATCTATCTAGAATGTATACGGCGTATTAAAAGTCTGCTCAGTGGAGTTTTCTCGAATCGCTTCATTTTAGCTCCAAAAGACGTTTTTTCCTTAACTTTCTCCAATTGCTCCAATATTACTGAGATTTACAAAGTAAACGATTAAGTACCAAATCTTATATAAAATAGTATAAAATGAGCAATATAACTGAAATAAATGATGCATATAATTAGTACTTATTTGATGTTATCAAGCACAAAACACTAACCTCCAAATTATTATTGTAAATTTCTAACTTGAATGTCCGTTTAGCCCTCAATAACCAAGAGCTTTATTTTTGGCCAATCAAATTTAAAAAATAGAGAAAATTCCTAAACTAACCCAATTTTAAAACCATAATTCCCTTTATGTAACACCCCCAAAATATTGCAGCGGAAGATTGTGTCACTGAGTATTACTTCTTAGTTCACAGCACAAATTATAGAAAACAAACTCTAAATGAGACGTTTTGAAAAATTACCATTCGATAAATGAAATCAGAGTTACAAACATGAGGTCCCAAAGTATAATATTACATAAATGTTTTACAAAAATATTATCGAATGGTAAATATAATGCATTCCCGTCTGCAAATCGTGTCATGTGACTCTAATGCTCCAAGCCAATTCCAATGCTTTATGAACCGTGAGTAAATGATATCAAGTATATTATGAAAACGGTGGATATTCCATGAAAAACCTCTACGAGCAACAACACTTATGAAGAGATTAACTAGAAAACAAGATCAAGAATCACTAAACTTAAAGCTTCAACAAAACCCTTGCTTCTAATTCTTTTTAACCCGAGCTTCTAAATTAATACCCACCCTTAAAATCACTTAATCTACCTTAAAATCACATATAAAAACTCTTCCAAAAGTTCAAGAAAAACCCAAGAATCAAAACTAGAATTGGAGTTGTTTATGGTGAAATGAACTAACGATTTGTAAGAAGGATCATAACCTTCAACCAATGAAAAAGAAACTAGCAAGAATAAAAATTATGGATGTGTTTAGGGATGTTTGTGGTCATTCATAAGAAGAGAGAAAAGAGAAAAATGAGTTAAATTTAGCTAATTCTGGAATGAATGAAATGAGGAAGCAAAGTTGATAACTACTTAGTAAGATATTTTGTTTTAGATATTTATCTAGTATATGAATAGGCTAAGTAATGACTGGATAGATATTATATAGTTTATTTTACTTTGGTTAGCGTATTAATATGTATAAACTAGTTGTTAGATGATAAAACGCCAAGTCTTAAAAAAGCATAAAAAGCAATTTATCAGAAAATAACGAGTATGCATGAAAATAATCGTGAACTTGTTTAAAGTAGACTGATATTAGTCTAGAGTGATATAAAATGTTTAAATGTGGTTTTCGTTACGTGCGGGATAACCTAACGGTTATACGTAAAGTTTAAAAGTTACGCGATTTAAGTAAAAAAAACGCAAAACGTGCAAACTTTTCTTAAAAATGAAAAAGTAAAGATAGGACATATGAATTATAAAAATATAGAATCCATAATGCATAAAACATGTAAACTATAAGTAGTCTAGGGCCGGTTTAAGTTAACGTACGTGTTACCGCGTTTGCGAGATAACTTAACTGATTATTCGTAAAGGCTAATTTTCGCGAAATTAAAGTTAATAGTAAAAGTATAAGATTAATAAATTACCTGAAATGTATGGTTTGTTACACTTTTTATCTTAAAAAAAGCTGTATATTCTAGTTTCAACTTTCTATTGGGCAATCTTGATGGGTTAAGTACATGGAGCGGGTCAGCGGGTTTCACTAATGAACTGGGTCATGCATTAACCATATGCATATACGTGAAATCAAGATTGTATGGAGGAAAAGACCGAGTAGAGGAAATAAATAGCTAGCTGGCATATTGTTAGGAGTAGTGGGAGTAACTAGTTATCCCATGTTTTAGTTAGTTTGGTTTATTGTATTTGTTTACAACTATAGCTTATGAATAAGGTAGGTATACTTTTGTTTTTTAAAAGTAATTACAGTAGTCAATTTTCTCTTATTAAAAAATAAACCATTGAAAACTCATCTTATCGTTTTGATAGGCGTGAAGTTTAAATTCGTGTAGTGTGATTCGGGTAAAGAAGGGACTGATTTCTTCATTTGGCATCAGAGCTGGTTCGGCTGAAAGGGGTGTAAGCTACCTTTGATTAGCTATTCCGTGTTGAAGAGACTAACCGGCGGTGGGTGATGAGGTGTAATTTTATACGTTTTTAGGGGCCATTTAACCTCTAAATCTGTACATCTTTGATAATTTACTATCCTAAATCGTTTATATTTGAGTTTTAGGTACTCGAAAAGCGAATGATAGAAAAAGGAGCGTATAAAGCTGGAAAAGGCGAACTGACGGCGTCACAGTTACTAAGTGACGATGTCACGTGAAGATTAACGGAGATAATAATGTTACAATTTTTCCAAGCAACGCTTCAGGCGAAGGCGACCGTCTAGAGCTGACGGCGTCATGACCAAGAAACTTAAGAGTGACGACGTCACAACCTATAAGGTGACGACATCACAATAAGGCGGCTACAGTTTTCAGAACCCTAATGACGGCGAGCTGACGGTGTCACACCTATAAAGTGACGCCGTCACAAATGTAAATCTATATATATTTTTCGTATTTTTCTCATTCAAAAAAACATCTTTGAGTGCAACTTGGAGAACCAAAAGACCACGAATTTCACAGCTTTTGTAAGAGTTTTTAGCCCCCTTAACTTCCATGTTTTATTGAAGATAAGGTATTCAATCTTTAATCATTACAATATGTCTATGTGTTGTGTGATTATTTATTTATTTTCTCTTTTATTTAACATGCTAGGCTAAATTTATTAGTCTTTACTTAGATTTGAATGAAACCTAGTTATTGATTATTGATTGTCGCCTCTTATTTTGATTAGTTGTTATTGCGTTAGGAGTAGGAAAACTGGCTAGATCTTAGGATATTTGCTTGAACGTCTGACTAAACGCCCCACTATAGTGCAATGGTTGGTTGATTCGTTGTATTTAATGCTTGAATTGCGGTGGCTGAAATTAAGAGTCTTAACGAGAACAAAATATTCATTAACTTTGGGAACTGCGTTAGCTGACATTAGGATTCTTAACGAGATCGATACATTCATAGAGTTAGGGAAATTGGCACCACCCTACAACTGATATTAAGGAATACAACGAGCTAATTAAAACAACAAAGTGACAATTCGACTAATCAATAGGAGATAATTAAGGAGTAGTGAGATTCTAAGTAGATACGCTTCTATCTATCATATAAGTTCACCAATTTACTTTTCTGCATAATTAGTTTAATTTTGTTTATTTATTAGTTTTAAAACCAAACTCTTTAAACCCCGAGATTTTACTTTGCTTTCTAAAAAATAACAAAATACAAAAATAATCATCCTTCGACCTTTAGACTTATTTCGTTATACACTTTGAGCCTACCCAAACTATTCCCCTAGAGAACGAGCAATCTCCCGTGTTTTGTCTATACTAAACTGCAACGATTAGGTACTCTACCTATGAGAATTGTAAAACTTCTTGTGTTTTGCATAATCCGCACTAGGGAGTGCGTGAAACAAACGAAAAAGATCCGTCAAAGTAAGTAGCTTAGGATTTGGTGCGTTCTGCGTGTGTAAGAAGACCATAGAGTGTGTAGCTTATCTTCTTGGTCGGTGGAATAAATCTCTTGGAGCAGGTCTGATAAGAAAATGGTTGTAGTTGTGGCTCATTTTCTGTAATCGTGTTTGTTTGTTGCGAGAGACTAACCAGAGATGCGTGACAAACGAATAGGAAGACATTAAAGCATGCGGCTTTGATTCGGTTCGTGTTGCGGGTATTAGAATACGGTAAAGGTGGTGGTCACCTTGTTTTCTTAAAAGGTAGAAAAGTGTCTCGGAACAAGCTTGAGTGAAGATGTTAGGGGCTACGGGTTTCTCTTGATCGGACCGTTTACAGCAGAAGACGGAGACATTAAGGTGTTTCGAGATGACTGTTGTCATAGGGGAGACGGGGAGTTCCATTCAAGACGACAGGGGTGACTATGATGAACATAGGAGGTCCTTAGTTGTTAGTTGTGTTCAAAGGGAGGTATGGTATTCAAAGGCAAATTCGGCGGTAGGTTAGGTCACCGAAAAATGAAGAGATTAACCTGTTCGCGGGATAAACGGACGGGAAGAGTCGGGAAATGCAGGTAGCTTTGATTTGGTTTATCCTGGCGGGTGAATGAAAACGGTAGAAGAGGGTTTGTTTTCTTTATCAGTGGAATAATGCTCTCGTGTCACAAAAGTGTTATGAGCAAACAAGTTATGGTGTGGTGACAAACAACAGTCGAGTGGTAGGGGACTTTGGACATGACCGAGGTAGAGGTCGTGAGTCTGGGAAAAATCAGGAATAATGCAGAATCCACATATTGTAAATATTATGGCGTTAGAAGTTCAAACCGAGATGACTTTGGACGTGGCCGGGGAAGAGGTCGTGGGTCCGTGAAGGGTCAAGATAGAAATGAACGTGTCCAACGGGATACATGTGTGAGGAACGAGAATGAGAATCGTGGAAGAGGCTCAGGTCGAGATCATCAAGATTACGGGGGGTGAATGTTGGGTAATCTTGATGGGTTAAGTCCATGGAGCGGGTCAACGAGTTTCACTAATGAACTGGGTCATGCAATAACCACATGCATATACGTGAAACTAGCATTGCATGGAGGAAAAGACCGAGTCTAGACGAAATAAATAACTAGCTAGCATATTGTTAGGAGTAGTGGGAGTAGCTAGTCTCATCCTACATTTAAGTTAGTTTTGCTTATTGTATATGTTTCACTAGTGTAGGTTATAAATATGGTAGGTTTACTTTTGTTTTGTGAAAGTAATCAGTTTTCCCCTATTAATACACAAACCATTGAATGCCCATTTTGCCGTTTTGATAGGTGTGAAGTGTAAATTCGTGTGATGTGATTCGGATTAAAAAAAAAGGGAGAATTGCGCATATATCCTTCCAAACATCTAAAATTGCGTATATATCAAACGAAAACTTCTAATTGCATATATATCCTTTCAAACCTTTAAAAGTGTCATATATATCCAAATAGTTAATTTTTATATATTTAAAAACTCAAAATACATTATAACCATAATATAAATTTAGGGGGTGCTTGGTTGGGGGTAATGGGGGGTGGGGAATGGCAAAGGTAATGATAAAACATAGGACTGTAAACGAACTGAACGTTCAGTGAACATTTCATGAACGGTTCGGTAAAAAGTTCGTTTATGTTCGTTTATTTATTAAATGAACGAACATGAACAATGTTTTACGATCGTTTAGTTAAATGAACGAACATGAACAAAAGTGACGTCCGTTTATTTATGTTCGTGAACGTCCGATTATGCGTTCGTTTATGTTCATTTATTTATTTATGTTCGTATATCAAATCTTTTAATTGTATAATTTTTAAATTAGTTTGTTTAAACAAAAAGACACTTATAAAACAATATTAGATGCATAATTTAATAAAGTTTATGATTGTTTGTCTATGTTCATTTATGTTCGATTGTTTATGTTCGTTTAGTGTCTTAATGAACGAACATAAACGAACATGAACAACTCATTTTTTTAATAAACGAACATGAACAAGAAATTTCGTCCGTTTAAGCGTTCGTGTTCGTTTATTTGTCCGGTTAAAATTAAATGAACGAACATGAACAAGGCTCCGTCCGTGTTCGTCCGGTTCGTTTACAGCCCTAATAAAACATGCCTGGTTAGAACTAGGAAATGCAATCATTGTTTAGTATTGGGTAATAGGGCATTACCCAGTAAATTGGGAGGTATGGTAATGATTACCCACCACCAGCAGCAGCCACAGCAAGCAGTAGCCGCCACCACCACCACCAGCCACCACCACCACCACCATTAACAGCCACCACTACTAGCAGCCACCACCACCACCACTCACCACCACCACCATCAGCCACCACCACCACCACCATCAGCCACCACCACCTCCAGCATCCACCACCACCACCAACTACCACCACCACAACCAGCAGCCACCACCACCACTAGCAACCACCAGCAACCACCACCACCACCAGTCACCACCTACCAGCCACCACCACTACCAAAAGCAACAACCACCACCACCAGCAACTACCACCACTACCAGCCACCACCACCACCACCCACCACCACTTTGGAGGTAATGTGTTTTTCTTAAACCAAACACTTTCAAAGATAATGATAATCTCCATTCCATTCCTTTGCATTCCCTTTGCCTTTCCCTTTCCCATTCCCCATTTTAAACAAAGCGCACCCTTAAAATGTCTATCATGCCCTTGTTCTTATCATTTCATTACTGCAGTGTGCAAGTATATCATCCCTAAAATCAAAAGGGTAACTAACCCATAAATCAAAAAGAAGTATCTTACACATAAACATGTTCATTGTGATTTTGGGTGAATTGAATTTTTGTTAATTGCTTCGATACATAAAAAAGGTTGCATCAGAATATTATACTAAACAATATTGCATCAGAATCCATTCAGAATATTAAACTCAACAATATTGTTCAATGCTTAATGCATCGTAGGCATAACATGGGAAATATAGTTAGAAAATTGTTTTGAAAGGACAAAGAATTGCAATGTTCATATTGGCATATTGCATATGATATAATGATCTTATTAATAATTCAATGATGACAAAATTAACCAGTGAAATACAAGAACAATAGAACAGTACAGAAACATGACAACAAATTGATCCAATCAAACATTAATAAACATATATTTTAAGAGATTATTAGTTACCTGAGTTAGTGTTTGAGTTTAAAGTACGGTATAAGTTGATCTATGAAAGCGAATTATCACATAAATTGGGATGATGATGATGATCAACGGTATGTAAAACACAAGGGTATAACGGATATTTCAGATTTATATTATAATTATAATGTATTGTGAGGTTTTAAATATATTAAAAATGAATATTTGGATATATATATATGACATTTTCAAATATTTAGAAGGATATATATGCAATTACCAGTTTTGGTTGAATATATACGTAATTTTAATCATTCGAAGGGATATATATGCAATTCTTAAAAAAAAAAAAAAAAATTTGATTCCTTACTTTCAAACCATGAATCATGATTTCAAAATAATCTCATATTTTATGTATCCATCAATCAATTGTTACTTGAATAAAAAACAAAGTTTTTCCCAGACCCACATGAGTACATGACCACAAAGGAACAAATTGCAATCGGACCTTTCCAAGATAATAAACAACTCCATAATTACACTCTGTAAATAACCCAACACCAAAAATAAGAAAACCCACCAGCCTTCAACTTGCTCCCACTCAAAACCATGACGTCATCGCCGGCGATCCGTACATTCCGATCTAGTCAAACCCCCGTTGACCAAACCACCCACCACAAAAAGCCCATCATGAAACCCACAATTAAGCCATTATTCACCTTATTCTTCCTTTTCTTCGCCACCTTCACTTTCCGGCAGCTTTTCACCGGACCCATCATCTGGGTCACCGGAAACTTCTTTTTGGGGGATACCCATTTGGTGAATGATGGTTTTATGAAGTTTGCTGAGGTGGATTTGGGTGAAGTTTCTTTGAGACAAAACGTCGAACAGGTGGTGGGTGGTGATTTTCGCACTGCGAAAAGATCGTTTTTATCCGCTGGGAGGGTAGGGAGGAATGTTAGGGGAAATGGGTTTTTGGATTTGAGGTCACCTGAGTTTAGTAAGCTTCGTTTGGAGGTGCGAAAAGCGTTGCAGGATTGGTTTCGAAAGCGTAGATTTAGCGCGAATGTTATGTCGAAAATGGGGCGAAAGTATAGGAGTTGTGCTGTTGTGGGTAATAGTGGGATTTTGCTGAAAAGTGAGATGGGTGGGGAGATTGATAAGCATGAGTTTGTGATCCGGTTAAATAACGCGCGAATTGGGGGGTTTGAGAAATTTGTAGGGTCGAAAACGGGGCTTTCGTTTATGAATAGTAACATTTTGCATTTGTGTTCGCGTAGAGGGGGGTGTTTTTGTCATCCCTACGGCGAAAATGTGCCTATAATGATGTACATGTCGCAGCCGGTACATTTTTTGGACTATGCGGTTTGTAATAGTACACATAAGGTGGGGCTAATGATAACGGATCCGGGTCTTGACGTGTTGTGTGCAAGGATTGTTAAGTACTATTCAGTTAAACGGTTTGTGAAGGAAACCAGGAGGTCGTTGGAGGAGTGGAGTGGTACGCACAGTGGAGCTGAGTTTCATTACTCGTCGGGTATGCAAGCGGTTATGTTTGCTCTAGGTGTTTGTGATAAAGTTAGTATCTTTGGGTTTGGTAAATCGGATTCGGCTAAGCATCATTACCACACGAATCAGAAAACCGAGCTTAGTTTGCATGATTATCAGGCGGAGTACGATTTGTATGAGGATCTTGTTAAGTCGCCTCAGAATGTTCCCTTCATCTCAGATGAGTTCGATTTCCCAACTGTTGTAATTCACAGATGACACATTTTTATAGGTTAGACATTTTAAAAAGCGATTCATTCCACTATTGTTATATAGATTGTAATACTTGTTAAAAGATATAGAAAGATTGTTTCAAGAGATGTTCTTGTTTCATGCTGTTGATTGAAGATGTTGATAAACTACAATATGATGCACATATATATAGAAGCTAGTACTAATAACATACGCAAGTATCCGATACCACATTATGCAGTCTGATAGTTTATTACGATATCAATAGTTTTACTTTTTACATCAAAATACATTTATGCTCACTGTTATCCCTACCTTTTTAAAGGCAAAGAGAAAATAAGGTTTATACAAGTCTAATCTATAATCCTCGACGCCACGTTTATGTCCCGCACACTTTCATGCACGGATGCAGCCTAACATACAAATAGAAATAGATACTCATACGCATTAGTAACAACTAACACACGTTCACCAGCAACAGAAGATGGTTCAAACCCAAATGTAAAAGATTCTTACACATTCTGCAACCCCTCCGAAGAGAAAACAACTTGTTGAATGCAATAGGGTGAAGTGGTGAACCATCTCTAAAACTGACCATATAGTCCTCGCTACCCGCTCCTTTTCACCCATCATTGCAAATTTCTTCACAAATTCTTGGAAATCAGCCATCACTTTCCGGCAACTTTTCTTGTTCACCGGGACCGGGTAGCCGGATATCAGGTCGTTGGAGATGGACTTAATCTTCCACCGGTGTTTAATAAAAGTTTGCTGAGGCGGATTTCGGTGATGTTCCATTGAGGCAAAATGCGATGACTTTTGGAACTGCTTAAGAGACCATTTTTGTTGTACATAAGCATTTGGTTTGATGTCGAGAGAAACATTAGGGAAGATGGATTTATGGATCTCCGGTCTATGGAGTTTAGTAAAATCCCGTTGGATTTCCAAGGAGGTTAAATGTTGCTTTGAAATGGATATAATGTCAAAAAGTTGTCGGTTTCGTGAAAGTTTAGGACTTGTGTTGAGGGTAATAGTGGGGATTTGCTCGAGAGTCGAGAGTGAGCTAAGTGAAGCAATCAATAACTGTAATTCCATGATCCAGTTAAACAAACGCCAGGATTGGCCGGACCATCTTTGGGGTCGAGAACAGGAAACACTAGTGTTCTGCAATTTGTGCTCACCTATAGGTCGTTTTCGTCATCTTTAAAGTGCTACATGTGTACATGTAACAACCGATACATTCACTCGATTATGGGGCTTGTAACGCCTCACTTAATGTGCCATTAATAATCATGTATCCTGGCCTGATGTTCTGTGTAGACGGTTCTCTACGCGGCTTGTAATACATCACATAGTGCGCCATTGATGGTCATGGATCCAGGTACATGTGCACAGGGCGCGGCTTGTGATCACATAGTGCACCATTGATGGTCATGGATCCAGGTACATGTGCACGAGGCTTGTAACAGATCACATAATGCACCATCATCATCAATCCAGACTCTGCACGACTTGCACCAAGGGTCTGATTAAGCTAGTATTTCTCAGTTTGGTAAAATTGCATTTGGGGCTAGTTAGTTTAACATGCGAATCAGAGAATCAAAGACTCAGTTAACATGATTATCCGGGCAAAGAATGTTCTGCATGGATGTCGTCAATCCGCCTCATGACATTACTTTTTCCTCGTACGAGTCTCAATTTCTCCAACTTCCCCTCCTAACCCGGTAAATATTTCATTCTAGTGTCCTTGGTCGTGTTATCAAGTGATAAATAAACCCACTCTCGTGTAGAGCATCTCACGAGACATACACCACATACTTAAAACAGTTTACCCATATTTTTATACATATAACATGAAATAGAAACCAACTACATACATTAAACATCTGATAATACATGATCCCGTCTATGGCACTAGACTACGACATCAATGATTCTTACAGCAAAATAAACCCTTGATGTTTCACCACTATTCCCATGTTCCAAAAGGCAAAAGAAGAGATTTATACACACCCACGTTCTTACTGCACAGGCGCATCAGCGCCAGCCGGATCAACTTCCTCATACTTGACATTCTTTTCCTCAAACTTCACTCCAACCAGAAACTTCATGCTAACCTGTTTAGGATCATAAACAGCGTATTCGTTGTACTCAAGCGGGCTGTCCTTATGTTCAGAAGCGACCAAACTACCACAAGGCACTTTGATGTCATCTTTCCAGACAAAGTGTTCCTTCTCGTCGGTCTTCTTCCTTCCTAACCCCATCACCCCGGCCTTTTTTTCTTCTAAAGACTCCGTCTCCTGTGAATATAAAAAACAATCACTTTTTGCCATCTACACCATGAACTAATGCAGAAGTATACCACAGCGAATGAACTGTATACCTCAGGTGCGGAGGTTAATTCAGTAATTTCGTCTCCTAGAGAAGCTATAGCTAAAACCAGAAAGCCTTCTGGTCGATCAGCAGCTGTGTACCCATATCGAGCAGCTTCTGCAGCTGCATCAGAACAGACAATTGCCTTGCCAAACTGTAGAAAAACACAGCTCAGTCATGCATGACAAGTGATAAAAACTTCAACGCGCAAATGAAGATACTTGCCATATATCCTGAAACCGGTAGTGTGCATACAGCTGGCAAGAATCCTTTGTGCAGGTGCCTCACTAGGTTTGAAGTTCTTGTCCCTAAAATTTAACAGATTGATGTGAACAAAGAGAACCTGCAACATTACTACTAAGTTTCTCTACGATTTTTGTTTAGCTTTCTTACCACACCATAAAAGCATTTTATTTGGCATCTTCTTTATTTCATCATACGATGGTCCCGCACTTACTTCCACTTCAAAGATGTTCTCAACCGATACTCCATAGCTCTGAAACCATAAACCAGGTGAGAAACCAACGACAATGAATCAACATTAGAAGACACGGTATACAGAAATTAGATCTTACGATCTCCCCAACTTTCACAGGCTCATAGGTCTTCTCAACATATTTAAGAATCATAGCGTAGTCCTCCGATTCTTTTTCCAACGGCGAAATGGAGCACCCCAACCTCTTATACCGCTCAAACAGTGGGTCATCAAGTGTATCACCACTCATGTCCTCTACAATCCTTGATGCCACATTTATGTCCCGCACACCCTCAAGCACAGATGCAGCCTAAATTTAAAAACAGATACTCTTACAATATTAGTAACAACCAGTAGATGACGAATCAAACCCATGAGTAAAATATTCTTACATGATCTGCCACTTCTTGATGATCTCCGAAGTGAAAAGGCCTTGTTGAATGCAATAGTGTGAACCATCTCTGACTGAAATCTGACCATACAGCCTTAACTGCCTGCTCCTCATCTTCATCTTCCATTGTTGCAAATTTTTCCACAAATTCTAGTAGAACCTCTTCGCCTAAAAATGGGTTTTTCAAACATTAACAAAAGGTGGATCCTGTAATTCAAAACTTTTCAAATTGAACATGAACGTACATCTTTTTATATGCAAATCAGTGAGCATGGCCACAGGTAGATCAGGTGCATCAAGTCCCATCTCCATCAAAGCATACCTGTATATCTCTTGACTGCACAAGACCTTCATGAAATTAGCCACAAACGGATCCAGCTTGCAGTGAGCTGCAGCTGCCCCAAGCTGCCTAAGTGCCAAGCCACCGTATCTCACATCATACCCATCATCCTACACATGAAACGGAACTTCTAAGCTTTTCTCATAGATCATTTTTTTTTTTTTTTTTTTTCATCACTGAATGGAACACAACTCACCATGTCGATCGGGTAAAACTTCTGAGGCTTCTTTTCAATCTTCTTCTCCCTTTCCCATGGCTCAAACTCATTTCCAGTCAACTCTTCAAACAGCTTTGCGAACTCTTCGATCGCTTCGTCCACATCGTCACGCTCTTCTACTCGTTCTTCTGCACGTGGGTCCGCACCAACTCTGCCTCTCTTAAAGTACAAATGTAATCGGTTCTCTGGGACCATGATAAGTTGCATAACACAGAACTCGTTTACTTTTCTACCTCTGTCACAAACAGAAAATGCGCAGTTGTACAAGATCCCGTCTTTTTCAAAGATAACACCACCTTCTTTGTCTAACTTGCTATCTTTGTGTACCCCTCTTTTTCCATACATCTTGATCTGCAAGAATCAAACAAACCCGATTAAAAATTTATGCAAATTTATCAAAAGCAAGGCGGAAACTAAAAAAAAAAAAGGATCTTCACTTCGGCATTTAGAGATTCTAAAGCCTCTTCACTCGGGTCTAGTTGATCCCATGGGATTCCTTTTCCGTCAACAGCAAGATCACTAACAACATCATAAGCATCCAAAGGCATCGGTTCCATTTTATCAATGCTATCACTCAGCCAAGCTTCACGTACCACAGGTATGCCTCGCTCTCTATCCATTATCCAATTTCAAGAAAGTTCAATAGTTGATGTCAGATTGAGATTAAACAGCTAACTTCATCTTTATATTATGAATTAAGGCTGGAGTAAATGGTAGTAAATGAGGGAAATTAACTACTTACAATGCTTCTGTAACTTTGGAAGAGCCTCCTCGATCTCGCTCCGTTGGAGGCACAACTAGACAGGTCACCCCTAGTGCAAAAAGATATCCGCAGTTATTAAAACAATCTAACAGCAACAAACTAAATGCTACTAGTTTCTGATGTGAACTAATTAGTACCAATGACATGGTTCGCCACTTTCCCACCATGCTTTTCGATTTTAGACTTCCAATCTTGCTGCAAAAGATCATCAAAACAGTAAAACAATACGCAAATCTAGGTGATGCGTAGGATTGCTTATCAACTGTGACGTGCTTGGTTTTTAAAAGTGAGAATCTTGACATAAGCTAAGCGAAAAACTTGCATCACTTAAAATCATTTATTAATCTTGCAGCAAAAACACTAGACAGACATGCAGTTATAATAACAATCTCAGACAGCCAAATATTACAACTTATTATCTGCTTAGCGCGTTTTAATGCGACTTACTAGTATTTTTTGAACGGCAAAGACAATTTTAATGCCACTTACTAGTTAATCTAATAATTTTGTCATCTTATCTGGTTGTCTGTTAGTAAGATAAAGTATCACATGCAAGGTCAAAAACTCCAAAGAACAAGAACAAAATGTTTCAGAAACATACATGGGTTCGAGATAATCGACCAGATAAAGATATGACCATCCCGGTAAAGGGTTTATCGCTAGGCTTCAACTCCCTCTTTGGTCGCTTCTTGGGGTCTTGATGTTTCAGCAGCAACTGCATGTATAAAAAGCAATATACAAGTAACTAAGCGGTCTAACTGCGGTGAAAACCGTAGACTAAGCATGCATAGAAAGGGTAGCAGAATTACATCAGAAATGGTGGATTCATGCACAAAATCAGGGAACTTGATCGGTTCCTCCAATCTAGGAGGCTCTCTAGTGCTATATGTGCATGTAGACCACTCGCTATACGATCCCGTGCAGTTATAACTTTGGCCATTGTACTCGAGTGTTCCCCCGCAAACCGGACAATTATTCAGCGCCCCGTAGAACATCATATCTTGACTGTACATGCACATGCACAGATCGGAATTATGTCATCGCATTTACATTTTTTCAAAGAAAATACCATAAGAACTTGAAAGAAATAGTCCAACTTAGTAAATATATGCTTTTACAGAACCTATGTCCGTTCACACTTAGCTTAGATACTACAGATAATATTACAAAACTAGCATTAGTATGCACAGTCCGGAGTTTCTTATATGAACATAAAATATTTATGTACAAAGAGAATCATTTCTAAGCCATGCAAGTACAATTCTATTATACCTAATTAATCGTCAAAACCAAACAAACGAAAAAAGGGCTTTTGCTATAGGAAATAAACTTACCATCTAGGCACGACTGCATCATCATCACCAGAAGTATCAGCGTTGTTAGCTTCAAGTATTTGCCTCATTTGTTGTATAGAAAGATGCTGACTAGTAGTTTTACAAAACTTGTCAAACTCTATAATAATTTCATCAACTGATCTACCATTCTTTGCATTGCCATTATGCTTCTCTTCGGATTTCGGTTTCTTGGTTGGTTTTTCATCATGTTCTTGTTGTTTCTCAGCCTTTTGTTTCCTAGTCATGATTTTTTCCTCATCATGATGTTGTGATCTTGTTTCATGCAGCTTCATGGTTTAGTTTGGTTTTTTGTTATGTGTTTTTTTGTTGAGCATGCATAAGGTTTTGGATTAAGGTTGTTTTGGTGTTGGATTTATCGTGTGTTGGTGAGGTGGATTTAGGGTTGATGAGGTGGTGACATGTAGGGTTTGTGGCTTGTTCTTGGCTTGACATGTGCAGGTTTGAGTTACACGTGTTGTACATTACTCACTCTCTTTGTTTACTGCATTGTGGTGTAATTGATTAATCATTTTGTTTGTGTTGATCAAGAGCTCTCTTGATGTCCTTACTTGGGAAGTGATTCATAAACACAGATTACATATATCCAGAGCTATGAGATATGCGAGTTAATTTACAGGGCTTCAAAATTTTATATGATACGTATATTTTATTTATAAAAATGAGTACAAGTGTATGATTTGAGAAGTTGCATTGAAAAATGTTTGCTAATGTACTTTGAAAACAACTATTTCTCATATTACCGCTTTAGAAACTTATTTACTTTTTATTTTAAGCCCATTTTTAGTGTATTAAAATGAATTTTGCATAGGTATTTCGTAAAATCAAAAACGGCACTGTGTATATACTTCATATATATATGGATCATCAAATTTTATGCAAGTATGTACACATATCACATCTTAGTTGTTTACTTCTATCAATTTTTGCCGGATAAAACACATGAAAATTGTACACTACATTAAAGTATAAATACTTATTTATAAAGTAAAATCATACTGATAGTATTTAGTTTGTATATCTATAGATCTCAATCATATCAACATATATGCATATTGTCATGACCTTTTAATTTCTTTCGCAAAGTGTTACAAATTAACATGACTTAGTACGTGGTAGAATCTACGGATTATGTCACACCGAAAGGAGCCACACAAGTGTGTTGTATAACTGACAAATGTAAGCCAGTAATTTGACCGTTGAATAGAACTAGTCCAAGACATGACACGTGTGACCGTTACGTATCACCGTTCACTCGAATAATTCTACTTCATAGATTTTCCTATGCTCCTTTTTTTTTTTTGAACGAAGATTTTCCTATGCTCATTAAAGTGAGGAATTGCGAGAAATAAATTTTGTAACTTCGATTCATAACTTTAGGTGTAAAAGTATAGATTTAGTTGATTCATTAATTATGAATTTGTATGCTTAAATGATTTGGATCACATATTTTGTTAATTTTATAAAAAATACGAAGTAAAATCTTACAGATTTAGTAAAAAACCAAAAGAGTGATAATTTTGTTGGTTGTTTCAGCTATGTTCCCAGTTGGGTGTAAATAATTAATGAGTACTGGATATTTTTTGAAAATATGTTAGCATTTTCTAATAGAAAATATACTATCTTAATGTTTAGGTTACAAAAATATCTTTAGAGGATAAGACCAAATGTTGTTCTTGTTTTAGGCACAAAGCAAGAATCTGTTCACTTTCAATTATATATGTTTCGTGTCTTTCTCCATGCATATGTGTATCCTACTTATAGGAAATGATTTACTCTAGTAAATGAAATTATAAGAATTAGTCGGCCAATTAATATCTTAGCAATAGTGGTTACAAAACTAAATCATTATAGATCAAAGCAGTTAAAAACTAACTAATAGGTCAAAGCAATTACAAACTAATTTCAGCATAATTGTGGTTCACCCATCAGAAACACTCATCAATATGTTCACTTAATAACTAACGTGCTGATGATTTCAGTCTCTGATGGATACCACTTGGAATTCACTCTCTGATGAGAATTGCTCTCTGATGAGATAACTCACTGAAGGATTGAGAGTTACTCCCTGATGAGTACATCATACCTTAATTCACTGATGAGACCATCAGAA
The DNA here is from genome assembly GCA_019973895.1 of Chrysanthemum seticuspe. NCBI lineage: Eukaryota > Viridiplantae > Streptophyta > Magnoliopsida > Asterales > Asteraceae > Chrysanthemum > Chrysanthemum seticuspe. The sequence continues at coordinate 36,322,957 of BPTQ01000008.1, forward strand.
ACATAAAACCACTATGAGAGTCAGGGTAGTCAGAGACTTAATGGGTGTATACTCCGTACCTCCAAGGCCATTTCCATGTATGACCATATCCCTCAATTGAACTAAATTTCCAACAATTCTCCCCAATTTAGTACAACTCCTTTTACATGAAAATAAACATAAAACAAAACATGTGCATAAATGAAAATATTTTGAAGATTGAATTCCCGTCTTAGTATATTACACGTTCAAATACTCGAGAATCAGGGTGTTCCAAGAATTGAACCCATCAACCCATTTGAATACATGAAGATAACATACACACAAAGTTTTCAAACACTTAAACGCTCATGACACTATGCAAGTCATGTGTCCATATCCAATTCATAAACGTTGTAAGAGCCAAAAGTCCAAAGCTTTCTAAAGCGGCAAAACTTCAACATTCACATAGGTGGTTCCTCTTTATTCATGCTCATGCCAAGCACCTTTTCAAGAAATTAACCATTAAGAAGTAGAGACTTAATCCTCCTTACCAACAGGCTCTGAGCATAACCTTGGAATGATTATAAAACATGTATTTCAGTCTACTGAATGTTCAGCTTTCCACATTAAACTCAGCTCCCAAGTTTCCTCAGGAGAAAGTTAGGTGTCTAAGCACTCAATGACGAAGTTGGACTTAAACCCATCCCTTTGGGAGACTTTATAACCAAGTCTCTAGCCAATCCCTTCGTTACGTGATCAGCTAAGTTTATTGAGATCTTACAAACTCTATAGATACCACCCCATTCATGATAAGCTCACGAATCATGCTATGCCTGACACCTAAGTGTCTAGACTTCCCATTGTATATCTGGTTATAAGCCTTTGCCAGTGTAGTTGCACTATCACAATGGATAGAAATATGTGCTATAGGTTTAGGCCACAAAGAAATCTCAAGAAGCAAGTTTTTCAACCATTCAACCTCGTTACCAGCATCTTCTAGAGCCACAAATTCATATTCAATTGTTGAACTGGTGATACAAGTTTGCTTCTTGGATGCCCAATAAATTGCACATCCACCAAGTAGGAATACCCAGCCACTGGTAGACGAATTATCTTCAGTATTACTGATCCAACTTGCATCAGTGTATCCTTCTAATACCAAAGGATAACCAGTATATGAGAGATTATAATCCAAAGTTCTCTTTAGATACTTCGGTACCCTTTGAACTGCTTGCCATTGATGAGCACTAGGATTACTAGTGTACCTGCTCAGTTTTCCCAAAAGCAATATCAGGTCTTGTACAAGTCATGACATACATCAGGAAACCAATTACCCTAGAATACTCAAGTTGATATACAGCCTTACCAGTGTTAGGCATCAGCTTCTAACTTGTATCCATAAGAGTACTCACTGGAGTACAATCAAAGTAATTAAATTTCCTCAGCACCTTCTCAATATAATGAGACTGAGAGATAGAAATTCTTTTACATTCATGTTTAATCCTTATACGAAAGATAACATCAGCCCCCCTCCCCCCCATGTCTTTCATGAAGAACCTTGATGACAAAAATGCCTTAGTCAGGCCAACCTGATCTTGGCCAGTGCCAAAGATCAGCATGTCATCAACATATAGACAAATCATGACTCCTTTACCAGATTCATCAAATTTGCTATACAAACATTTTTCAGCCTGGTTAAGGTGATAACCACTAGACAAAACAACTTCATCAAACTTTTGATGCCATTTCTTAGGTGCCTGCTTTAGTCCGTTTGCACACATTGTTTTCATTTCCAGGCAAGATGAAGCCCTGAGGTTGGTTCATATATACCTCCTCATCCAACTCACCATTTAAGAAAGCTGTCTTTACATCCATCTGATGAAAAGCCATATTATGAATTGAAACCAAAGCAATCAAAAATCTTATGATACTGATATGTACCACTGGAGCATAAGTATATATTAAAGTAGTCTATCCGTGAATTTTGTTTAAAGCTCTAAATGACTAGTCTAGCCTTGAACTTTTCAATAGTTCCATCTACATTCCTTTTCCTTTTGAAAATCCATTTTCAACCTAGAGGTTTGCAACCAGGTGGTAGATCAGCCAACACCCAAGTGTTGTTGCCCATGATGGAATCCATCTCAACATTGATTACTTCTTTCCAGAAAGCAACATCTTGGGACTTCATTGCTTCATCATATGTTTTGGGGTCATCCTCAACAATAAAGCAATAAGAGTATTGGTCAGAGACCTTATCCCTTATTCCTTCAATTAAATATAATTGAAACTCAGACCCAAATGGCTTTGGAGTCTTGGCCCTTTTGCCCTTTCTGAGCTCAGGTTCAGGTTGTTGAACCATAACCTCATCAAGGACCTCTGATGGCACTTCATCAGGGACCTCTAATATACCAATGTTATGAGTTCCATTTGAAATCCTTTGACTTGGTCTAGGGACTGATGAAAATCTATTCTCATCAAAAATTGCATCCCTTGTTTCAGTTATTGAGTTCATTGAAACAGATTTATTAGGTTTAATAATATAGAATCTAAACGCCTTGGAATGCTCAGCATATTCAATAAAGATGCATTCAATGCCTCTTTCATCCAAAGTTTTCACTTTTGGATCAGGGAGTCTGACAACTGCCCTACAACCCCACACCCTGAGATAATTCAGGTTGGGTTTCCTTTTAGTCCATATTTCATAAGGAGTTATGTTAGGGTCGAATATCTATAGATTTATGTGATTTTGGGAGGTCTTGATTGGTGGAAGAAGATGAAAGAATTCATCTTTTCTAGTGAGATAAAGTAGTGAGAGGGAGGATAAGGAAAAGGATAACTTGATTAAATGAAATAATATAAATGACCTAATGCTTAACCACACCTCTCATGGAGAGTCATGAGGGGTATTTATAAGCTCAACATGCTACAACTTTGCCACTTAAACGATACTAGTCCCTGAGGGCAAAGTATACTACGCATCTAGTCCAATTCACATAAGTGACGTTATCTTTATAAAAGAGCGAGGCTAACAATCTTCCTCCAAGATATCGTCACACGTGAATGGTTACAATGAGACCTATAAATACATAAAAAAAGTAAATTACAATAATAATAAACAATGTTGACTTTGTTGAAGCGCAGAGTCTCTATAGTCTAGATACTGAGGCAAACTTGAAGTTCTCTCTTCCGACGATCACGGCATTTGATCTTTGGCGCTGACCGCACAAATCCTTGTAGCTCTGAACTTCAACTGTAATGGTCTAGTTAGGTTATTACTCCCTCCTAACTAGTGAGCCTTTTTTCTTTTTCTGCTCCCTCCTGAACCGACAACACTCTTCCAACACGCAGCGGAGAAATTAGACTCTTAATTGTAGCACAATGGTTGTCGTTCTGGGAACATCATAACAACATAACTCACTTAGTATTGCATTCAAGTTGGTAAAAAGACCCGATGTACACACACTACTTCTCCTTCTTCGGTATTAAGCACAATTCCCTTCGTCAATCCAATTACAGAAGATGAAATACCAATTTCTCCCTCCTGATGGTTGCGATCTATCGGAATCATCATAATGTTGCATACATGCCGTATTACCTTTTTCTTGATGCAATATTAAAGCCTTAGCTTGTGCACAATTCCGTGAGAATATGTCGCAAAAAATATACTCTCAATACTTTTGTCAAACCAACCTGAAATCAAACCTCCTTTGAATTCACCGGCTAATAGTAATGACCACATATGGAGATAACCTGATACGAAAAACTTGAAAAGGAAGTAAACATCCCAACTTTGTGACTTACTGCTTGTTCTATATTTTTGAACAATCCACAACTGCGTGTGACACTGGGTACAACAACGTAACTCCTTAAAGTGATGGTTATACACTGTGAGCACTACAACGTAACTCCTTACATCAGTTATAACCAGATTGTCAATTTCATAATCGCTTATGAAAAATGTACCCCAACAAGTTATCTTGAGACATGCAATCAACCAACAACGTCTCAAAGATAAAGAAGTTCACCCGTGAAATGTCACTTTAATTCTGCGTAAGTAATACCATAAAAAAACCCCGTGATCATTTTTTCAAATTTTTCGCTCAAGCCGTGAATTTGTATCCTCCGTGAATATCGTGAATCCAAAATACTACTCGTAACCACTATATTTAAAATGTGTGTCCAATGTTTTTATATCTAAAAAAATCGGACATCATTTTAATCATTTAAGTCCAACTCCTTATAAAACTGAATATCCAAATCATTAGATTAGTACCACAACCCAATCCACTACAGGCCCATAACGAATTGCAGCCCACAGTCCATATATGTAAATCCGATCCAACCCATTGAATGATAAACCGGTTAAGGATAAATATCCTAAAATTATGCTCATTACCCTAACCCTAATCACACATACTTCAATCAGTCCGCCCCTCTCCTCTGAATTTTCCTTTCACCACCAAAATCGCATACGAGCAAACCCTCTAATCTCATCACCATTAAACCATCCGAGCAAGACTCATTAACACCTTATAAACAAAAATCGAAACCCACTAACGTTCTCTTCTTGTTCAACTGATGTAACACATGAAGAATAACACGCAATGGCTTCAAGATCCTATGTTGGTCTCGGGTAGGTATTGATTTTTTATGTGTTTGATTTTGATGTTGGTCATGAACGAATCAAAGAAAAGAAATGACATAAGTTGTTATATTCTTTCTTTAATTTTCGGATACTAATGAGGAGTAAGAATTACTCCACAATTATCAATGATGAAGATGGTTCAACAAAAATCCTTAAAGGATAAAAAAAACTGAACCGAATCTGAGATAAAATTGATTTTTTGTTTTCGATTTTTGTTTTGAGTCATGGTTTAGGTTTAGTGTTGGAGAAGGGATTGAAATCTGTTTTATCGTTTCGTGGCATCACGTTTTACTTTCTTTCATAATAAGTTTGAGGGGTTGATGATGTTGAGTACTAAGGTCGATTGAGTTGATTAGGATTTGGTATTTTTGGTCTTGTGGTCGTGGTCAACTGTTAGTTTACGCTCAAAGTCCTTTTGCTTTCTGCTTGTACAACTTTCTTAAGCGTAACCTTTTGCTTATGCTTAAACATACGCGTAAACAAGTCTTACTTATGCGTAAACTGAGTTGCTATGCGTAAGCCAACTGTCTTAGGCGTAAAACGTTCTTACTCGTAACTTTATGCGTAACAATCTTTCTTAGGCGTAAGAAATAGGTGCTTACGTGTAACCTTACGCGTAAAGATAGGTTTTTACGAGTAACATTGTTTTTACGCGTATTCTATACGCGTAAAATGTCCTTAGGCGTAAGATTAGGGTTTTGACCCAGTTGACCTTTTTCCGGCGAGTATTCCGACCAAGATTTCTGACCAGCTTCATATAAACCAGATTTTGTACACAACATATTTTGTAACCTTTGGAGTAGACCCGATGACTTTTTGTTTTTGACCAAATGAAGGATACAAAATATATTAAAAACTGTTATACCTCAATAATCGGGAAAAAAAATTCGGCCAATAAAAATGGTATGAAATCAGTTTAAACACATCAAAGAAACCACATAAATCATTAAAAGACAATAACCTTGGCTTTATACCACTTGCTAGGATCGAATATCTATAGATTTATGTGATTTTGGGAGGTCTTGGTTGGTGGAAGAAGATGAAAGAATTCATCTTTTCTAGTGAGAGAAAGTAGTGAGAGGGAGGATAAGGAAAAGGATAACTTGATTAAATGAAATAATACAAATGACCTAATGCTTAACCACACCCCTCATGGAGAGTCATGAGGGGTATTTATAGGCTCAACATGCTACAACTTTGCCACTTAAACGATACTAGTCCTTGAGGGCAAAGTATACTACGCATCTAGTCCAATTCACGTAAGTGACGTTATCTTTATAAAAGAGCGAGGCTTACAAGTTATCTTGTTCCTTTTATTAGGAACCCTATTTAATAAATAGCTAGTTGTTAACATAGGTTTACCCCAGAACCCCTAACTCAATCTTGAATAGGACAATATGGAATTAACCATCTCCTTCAGTACCCTGTTTTTTCTTTCAGAGATACCATTTTGTTGTGGAGTATAGGTGATAAGGTTTTAAAAGGTACCATTTTGAGGGGTCGTTTAAGTCCTTATTTGATCAATTTTGTATCCGTTATTGCTTAATATCGTTCCTTTTCACTTTTTAGGTCTCTTGAAGGCAAAATGTTGGAATGGCACTTATTTGGACGAAAAGGCGCGAATATATGAAGAAAATGGCCAAAGTCAAAATCGAGACACTCACAGTTGCTGAAATTAGAAGGCGACGGCGTCAGGTGCTAATGGCGACGCCGTCCCAAAATTATTGTGACGGTCCGGAAACCCAAAACTCGTATTTTCAAGCGACGACGTCCAGTTGTAAAAGAGTAGGCCGTCGCTACTCAGACGGCCTAGATGCAATCCAGACGACGTCAGAAGTTGAAGAGGACGGCGTCACGGACATAAGGTGACGCCGTCGCAAGGTTAACGTGGCCAAGACGAAACCCTAATGGAGGCGACACGACGGCGTCACAAAACATAAGGTGACGCTGTCGCATATGTAATCTTATATATAGAATCCGAATTTTTCAGTCTTTTGTGGAGAGTCTTTGGAGTAAAAACCTAAAACCGAACCTAAGGTGTCTTGTACAGTATTTTAGGGTTTTTAACCCTATCTTACATCAAGATAAGTCTTTACTTCATTAATTCAATTATGTCTTTGATTATTTGTGTGTATGCTTGCATGTTCTCCATGTCCGGCTAATTTATTTGTGTGTTTGCTTAGAAAGTATGAAACTTAATTATTGAATATTGATTGGTTGTTTCTTATCTTAGTTGATTAATGATCTAGTAATGCGATAGGTCATTCGTTGTGTACTTAATGCTTGATTCATCTTTGTGAACCTTAGAATATAATTACCTGAGTAGTTGTAGGCTAAACCATCCAAAGAGCGCCTTAGAGTAGGAGTTTATCATCCCTAGTGGGTTTGTAGATGAGACCCTTTGGTAAGTTCAAAGAGTTAGGGAGAAACGCATACCCTACAACCTTAGACACACAACGCTACTAAGAATAAGACGTGACAACTCAACCATCAATAGGAGATAATTAAGGAGTAGTACAATCTAAGTAAACACATCTTTAAACTATCATACGAGCACACTTTTAGACATAGACTCCCACAACCTTAGTTTAGATAATTAGATAATAGTAGAGTAATCGGTAGAAATACCAACCCCCCAATCAAATACCCGAGATTCGTACTTTTCCATTTTATAAAACATAAAAAGATAAAAAATAATCTTCCTCAACCTTAACCTTAGCGTAGTAACTCCTTACTAGCATTCCTATTCCCCTAGAGAACGATATCAATACCCGTGACTTACCCTAATTACTACACTACAACGATTAGGTTCACTGCCTAGGGTGTTATAAAACTTGCTCGAAGAAAAGGAAGTTTCCTTGACCCCGAACGACGCGTGTAGCGTTATCAAGTTTTTGGCGCCGCTGCCGGGGAATAGAATAGCTAGTTAGTAGTCCACCTCGTTTAGGTTTCTTTGCTTGATTCCTATCAAGTAAACTTTTTTCTCATTTTTAGCTTTCTCTTAGTCTATTTCCCTTCTTCGTAACCTTTGTTCGTAACCTCATCACTTTTCATCATGGAAGGTGATAACCCACTACCATTCATCAACCTACCACCAAATGACCCGCCAAGAGCCCGTACTCTTGGTGAATACTCGAGACCAAGCCACCTAGGCTATAGGAACACCATTGAGCTTCCCGACCAAGCCCAAACTACGGCCCTACGATCCGACACCATCCGGTTGGTGCAAAACGGATGTGCATTCCATGGCAGCATCTGAGGGATTTCCTCAAAATCGTCGATTCCATCGACCTTGATGCTACTACTCGGAGACCACGTGCCTGCGTCTCTTCCAATTCTCTCTACGGGACCAAGCTAGTAATTGGCTTGAGCGACTTCCCGCCGGCTCCATCTCAAGTTGGGATGATCTTACTTCTCGATTCCTTGCTCAATTTTTCCCACCGGGGAGAACCACTAAGCTTAGGAATGACATCTTGATGTTCCAACAACGTCAAGGTGAATCTCTCTACGAAGCATAGACCCGATTCAAGGACTTACTTCATAAAGTCCCTCATCACGGCATTGATCTTTGGCTCCAAGTCCAAATCTTTTATGATCATGTCAACTTCCCCACTAAGCGATCCATTGACCAAGCGGCCGGTGGAAAACTTAGTGATCTCACCGCAGAAGAATCATGGGAAATAATAGAGGACCTCGCGCTCTATGACAACGAAAGTTGGGATGACCCCCGTGAGCTGCCCAAAACCGTGAAGGCAATCTCCTTGCCTCCTCCAGACCGTAGGATGATCGAACTTGAAGATCAAGTTAAATTCCTCATGAGTTCCTACAAAAATCCTAAGTCCTCACGACAAGTGAATCAAATCACTCTACCTTGTGAGTTATGCAGTGGTCCCCATGACACTCGTGATTGCACAAGGCTCTCCGAACAAGCTTTTGCGGACTACGCCTCCGTACGTACCGACGGAGCGGGAGAGAAGTGGTACACTTTCAAACCCGAACAAAACAACTTAGGAAACTCATACAACCCCTCATGGAGAAATCACCCTAACCTTAAGTGGAACCAAAACTCAAGCACACCCAAAGCTCATCTAGTTCGCCCACTAGGTTCAATTCTTTTAATACCGAGAACCCCACTAATATTGAGGCAATTGCATCTAGATTTTTGTCATCCCAAGAAACTCGATTGAATAAGCTTGAAGCCGATTTTAAGCAAAAACAGAGCGAGATGACAACCAAGCTTGATGCCCTCTTAAAAGCCTTCAATGAACGGGAAGTTGGAGCACTCCCAAGTGATACCATAAAGAACCCAAAAGTGAATTCGATTGCATCGAATTCATGTTCTAGTTCACCATGGGAGAGTGCACATCCATGCCCCTCCCACCCAACGGTTCACTCGGTAAATGCTATCAAAAAGGGTTCCAAGCCATCCAAGAGATACCAAGGCCCGACACCTTTGGTAAAGCCTACTCTTGAGAAACCCGTCAGCCAAGAATCCAAACCTAGTTTAGAGGAGGAGTACAAGGAACTCCATCAAGAAAAACCGATTCTTGAAGTCTTAGCTCATGCACCTTACTATAATGCTTTAAAAGAAAAATATGAGTTAGAACTTAGGCTTGGAAAACATGGGTCCGCCTTTGTGCGAAACAACTTACCTAAGAAGTTAGACGATCCTGGGCTATTTACTCTTCCGTGTAGACTTGGAGCTTCCAAACCACTCGATGCTCTAGCCGATTTAGGATCATGCATCAATCTTGTTCCGTTGTCCCTCCATAGAAGCCTTAACTTAGGTAAAATTGAACCAACGGAAACCATCTTAGGTCTAGCGGACGGTAGTATAGCACGTCCAATAGGAATAATAAAGGACATGGTAGTACATGTAGGAGAGTTGACTCTTTTGGCCGACTTCCATGTGCTAGACATGAATAAGGACCCGACATGCCCATTACTAGTTGGAAGAGGATTTTTAGCTACCGCTAGTGCCATCATCGATTCTAAGATGTCCAAAATAGTGGTAGGGGAGGGGAGTGCTAGATCCGTTTACGATGTTAAAAAGCATACGTACTACAAGGATGAGGAAGTCCCACAAAAGATAGGGTTGGATAGAGAGCCTTCTAGATATGGACCTTGGATTGATGAGAACATCATAGGCCCCCAAAGACCTTTTTACCTAGATAAAGCCTTCGCTAGTGCAGCAACTTTCCAAGAAAAAGAAATGGCTAGGGATATAGAAGTGAACCCGTTCGAGGACGCCTTAGTATTTAGGAAGATGACCGAGTTCCTAGGAAGCTTGCCCGTTAACCTTGTCATGAATAAGTGGAAAGTTGAGAAATCTGAACACAAGTGGGATTGGAATAGACCGCTTAGTGATGGTAATGGAGTGTGGCACATTAGGATACAAATCTATGATCCCGATGGTGAGATGTTTGAAAAGGCATATTTAACCGAACGTACTACTAGGAACTTGAATGATAAGTTTGATCCTTACGACATTGTTGAGGATAGACTTACGTATATCGGTACGTAGGAGCACGACTATGAGTCTAGCTACAAGACTCTTAAATAAAGAAAAGCGCTTCGTGGGAGGCAACCCATGCTTAATTGTTTGCTTGTTAGTGTCTTGTATCTTTTATTAATTGTTTATCCTCATGTTTAAATTTGTAAAAATGCTTTATTTTGTTTTTAACTTCGTCTTAATTGCATATAAAGGTATTTTACATAAGGGATAAGTGTAGGGAGGATTACACACGTTTTCAAAAGAAACGTAAACATGAGAATAACAATTAACGAAAAGATATTTATGTTTGTTTGTTCGAGTCAAATGCTTGTATCGAGTCATAATGGATGTTTTGCAGAAATTTTTTCCAGATTCTAAAGATGTAAATTTTCCAGAATTTTTTCCAGAAAATCGCATACCAGTTTTTGTCAGGATAACCTGACGGCGTCAGGATTGCAACCTGACGGCGTCAGGAAGGAGTAAAAACATCAGATTACTTTTTTCTCGTTTTCTGAGCCACTTATAAATTTTTGGAATTTTCCAGGTCTTAATTTTCTTAGAAATTCTGTAAACATCCATTCCACAAGCATTATATCCTAGTTTAAATCGAGTCTTATATATATTATTACCGCCGATTTTACGCGAAGGTTTCGTTTGTTTTCTTCAAGTGTGCAGGTTTAGTTTGTCAAGAAGAAGTTACATAAGATTGGAAGGAGCTTTTCACGCAATAATTCCTCTTGAAAAGAATTTAACCACCACTTTACACGGATCCTACCGAGCTAATCAGGGGAGTACTAGTTTCTTTCGTTTTTGATTACCTTCTTTTATCATAACTTTGATACTTTTGGGGAACATTGGGGACAATGTTCAGCTTAAGTGTAGGGAGGGAAAATAAAACGGGAACTTTGAAACTATGCTTATCCTTGACTATTTTCTTTGTCCAATTGTGATTGTGTAATAAACAATGAGAAAATGTCGGTTAGGGTAATTTTGGCACCAAATTTTAAATTTTTTATGACATATAGGAGTGGGCCATTAGTCTTAACAAAAGCGTCTTACGGATAGGAAGTTATATGACTAGCACAAAAACCCTTTACCGCCCAAATTCCACCAAAATGTGAGGATCGCCCTTAGATTAGTAGGAATTAAAGCATTCATCTTTAATGCTTAGAGTGTGAACCGGTAGTATATTAGATTCTAGAACTTGTTTTGTGATGCATTCCGAAATCGCAAGTGAGGCTACACTTGTGTAGTTAGGAATAACTAAATGATAAGAGGCATTAGGATAACCCTTGTTTGATACCTGTAATATAATTACTTCTTCCACATCGGTTGAGTAATTCTCCCACACCCTTTGCGTTGTACTCATCTTTAGTACACGATACCCCTAGTTAACCCCTCAGAGCCTATCCTTTTCGCGGTTCTCGTGATGTTTCGGTTTTTCCGGAATATCAATGAAGAGCATTGTTTACACCCCACCCCCAAATATACACCCAAATCGCCTTAGCCTACCCCTCATGCACTCACTTTTAGTGCAAATGTTTGTTATCACCCTAAACCCTTAGTTCAATTATCTAGTTGCTTGCATAAGTTGCTAAGTCGAGTCATATCTTTTGTAAACAGTTTTGGGACGATTGGGATTCATGGGAAAAGTTAAAGTTTATGAAATGACTGGAAGGGAACGTTAAAAATTCAAATTCCCTTTGTTTGCATAATAATGTACCCCAAGTGTTTTGATCTTTTCAAATCGGGTCAAATTAGTGTTAGAGTAATAAAAACTCAAGTGTAAGGATGTGTCTATAAATCCCTAAAAAAAAATCGAAAAAAAATAGAAAAAGAGAAAAAGAAAAAAAATAGAGTGTGAAAAAAAAAAAAAAAAAAAAAAAAAACAAACAAACAAACAAACATACGGGCTACCATCCTACATCTATCCTTTAAATTTATGATTGTTTATTTCAGTTATCTAGAGTTTAGAGTGTCGAGTCTTGGCTTAGCAACGCCATTCTTCATATGCATTTAACATAGAGATTTTTGACTTACCACCACTAAATAGCCTATCCCACCAAACCCTTGTTTCCCTACCGTAAGCCTAACATTACAACCCTTTAAAAGACCTCTTTGATAGTCTTTCCTAGGTGCTTACGCCAAAGCGATGGAGGTTTGATCTATTCTCAAGCCTATGGTAATCTATGTACTAGGACCGGTTAATGAGTGTTTATCTTCCATTTCCTATTTGTTATATTTCATATATACACCCGAGAGAGATGTGAGTATCCAAACACCCCATGTGAGGTGCTAGTATGTAATTTCCGTGCTTGTTATGACTTTTGCGGGGCTTATATGTGTTGTGGACCGTTTTGAATTAATGCTTCATGACCCCTAACTTATAAATTAATTGGCTAAAAGCACATTTGCTTGAGGACAAGCAAATAACAAGTGTAGGGATATTTAATAAGGTTTTAAAAGGTACCATTTTGAGGGGTCGTTTAAGTCCTTATTTGATCAATTTTGTATCCGTTATTGCTTAATATCGTTCCTTTTCACTTTTTAGGTCTCTTGAAGGCAAAATGCTGGAATGGCACTTATTTGGACGAAAAGGCGCGAATATATGAAGAAAATGGCCAAAGTCAAAATTGAGACACTCACAGTTGCTGAAATTAGAAGGCGACGGCGTCAGGTGCTAATGGCGACGCCGTCCCAAAATTATTGTGACGGTCCAGAACCCAAAACTCGTATTTTCAAGCGACGACGTCCAGTTGTAAAAGAGTAGGCCGTCGCTACTCAGACGGCCTAGATGCAATCCAGACGACGTCAGAAGTTGAAGAGGACGGCATCACGGACATAAGGTGACGCCGTCGCAAGGTTAACGTGGCCAAGACGAAACCCTAATGGCGGCGACACGACGGCGTCACAAAACATAAGGTGACGCCGTCGCATATGTAATCTTATATATAGAATCCGAATTTTTCAGTCTTTTGTGGAGAGTCTTTGGAGTAAAAACCTAAAACCGAACCTAAGGTGTCTTGTACAGTATTTTAGGGTTTTTAACCCTATCTTACATCAAGATAAGTATTTACTTCATTAATTCAATTATGTCTTTGATTATTTGTGTGTATGCTTGCATGTTCTCCATGTCCGGCTAATTTATTTGTGTGTTTGCTTAGAAAGTATGAAACTTAATTATTGAATATTGATTGGTTGTTTCTTATCTTAGTTGATTAATGATCTAGTAATGCGATAGGTCATTCGTTGTGTACTTAATGCTTGATTCATCTTTGTGAACCTTAGAATATAATTACCTGAGTAGTTGTAGGCTAAACCATCCAAAGAGCGCCTTAGAGTAGGAGTTTATCATCCCTAGTGGGTTTGTAGACGAGACCCTTTGGTAAGTTCAAAGAGTTAGGGAGAAACGCATACCCTACAACCTTAGACACACAACGCTACTAAGAATAAGACGTGACAACTCAACCATCAATAGGAGATAATTAAGGAGTAGTACAATCTAAGTAAACACATCTTTAAACTATCATACGAGCACACTTTTAGACATAGACTCCCACAACCTTAGTTTAGATAATTAGATAATAGTAGAGTAATCGGTAGAAATACCAACCCCCCAATCAAATACCCGAGATTCGTACTTTTCCATTTTATAAAACATAAAAAGATAAAAAATAATCTTCCTCAACCTTAACCTTAGCGTAGTAACTCCTTACTAGCATTCCTATTCCCCTAGAGAACGATATCAATACCCGTGGCTTACCCTAATTACTACACTACAACGATTAGGTTCACTGCCTAGGGTATTATAAAACTTGCTCGAAGAAAAGGAAGTTTCCTTGACCCCGAACGACGCGTGTAGCGTTATCAATAGGGAGCAGTCGTTTCATGGATTATCCCAACAAACTGAAAATACAGAGTATCAATGTACTCACATCCCCTATCAGTCACGAATCTCTTGATCATGGACCCTTGTTGTAATTCAAATTCAAGTTTAAACACTTTAAATATATCTAATGCTTCATCCTTAGTATGTAACAAATAAACATAACAAAACCTAGAAGCATCATCAATAATGTTACAAAGTATATCTTATTTCCCAATAAAGGAGTAGCATGTAAATCACATAGGTCACTATGTATCAGCTTCAAAACTTTAGTTTCACGTTTTACACTTTGAAATGGTTTCTGAGTTATTTTGGTCATCGTGTAAGTTTTACACTTCTCAGAGTCCATATCAAAGGCTGGGATTAACCCATCCTTAGACATATCTCGCATTCTCTTAAAGTGTACATGGCCAAGTCTAGCATGCTATAGGGTTGAATCATTTAGTTTAGAAGTTGACGTAAAGGTTGAATTAAGAATATCATTAACAATATTAAGCATGAACATTTGATTATACAAATAGCCAAAATCAGTAAACACATCATGTTTAGACAAAATAAACTTGTCAGATTCAATTACTTGTTTATAACCACAATTATTCAAAATACTACTAGAAACCAAATTCTTTCTAATATTTGGAACATGTAAAACATTAGACAAATAAACAATCTTTCCAGAACTAAATCTTAAATCCACATATCCTCTTTCATGCACCAAGGCTGTTGACTCATTTTCCATATGAAGAATAGAACCATCATTCATTGACTCATAGGTCTTGAACCAGCTTCTATCTTTACACACATGGATTGTTGCATCAGAGTCAACCTACCACGCAACATCATCATCCTGCATAAAGTATGCCTCAGGTATATATATGTAACATAATAAATCTGAAAAGACTTATTAAACACTATCTGACCTTTCAGAGGGTTGGTTGAACCAGTCCCTGAACCACTTGTGCCTGATCCATTGGCTTTATTACCAATTTTAGCACCCTTACAATCCTTCCTGAAGTGTCCAGTTTTCCCACGCTTCCAACAAGTTGCTTTTGGCTTTTTGTTAAGATCAGCTTTGGTGTTATCTTGATGCTTACATTTTCCATTGTTGTCATTTAATTGGTGGAGCTGTTATGCTCCACCATATTGACAACTAATGAACTAGTAGCATTGCTACTTTTTGGCTTGTCACTGTCTTACGCTCTGAGTGATTCCTCAATACGTAAATGACTGCCCAACTAAACAAGAGTTAATTCCTCCTTCTTATGTTTCAGCATATGCTTGAAATCTTTCCAAGAAGGAGGGAGTTTATCAATGACACGAGAGACGGAAATAGCTTCATCCATGTTCATTTTGTGTTGTGTGAATCTACCAAGTATACTAAGAAGTTCATTGTAAGTTTTCATGACATGTCTAGAATCTACCATTTTGTAATTGTTAAAATAACTTACAATGAACTTCTTACTTGATGCATCCTCAGCCATATATTTAGCTTCCATGGAATCCCATAGTTCTTTACCAGATTCCATATTTTTGATAAATATCAAACAAAGGATCAGACATACTATTGAGGATTAAACCTCTGCAAATGTAATCATCATTCTCTCATTGTTCCTTTTCCTCATCTGTTCCACAGTAGCATCGTCCCCATCATCAGGAATAGTATGCTCAGGACATACATCACACTCATGCTTGACAACAAGATGTGCATCTTCTTTTGCCATCTTCCGAAATCGACACCTTCAAACTTTTCCAATTTGGAAAAATAAGCAACCATTTGCTTCATAGAAGCAACCATTGATTATCAGTAAATAGTTTCTATTGATTGTTGGTTGTTTCAGCTGTGTTCCCAGTTGGGTGTAGATAATCTATGAGTACCGGATATCACTTGAAATCGTGTTATCACTTTCCAATAGAAACTATTCGACCCTAATGCCTGGGTTACACGAATATCTCTATGGGATAAAACCAAGTGGTGTTCTTGTTTTAGGCACAAAGCAAGAATCTGTTCGCTTTCAAGTATTTATGTTTCGTGTCTTTCTCCATGCATATGTATATCCTACTTATAGGAAATGATTTACTCTAGTCAATGGAATTATGATAATTAATCGGCTAATTAATCTCCTCATAGTGTTCCTCCATTTTAGCAATAATGGTTACAAGACTAAATCATTATAGCCTCAAATGCGAGTTTGAAACTGCCCATTAATATGTCAAAGTAGTGGCAAACTAATACCAGCAAAGTCGTGGTTCACCCATCAGAAATACTCATCAGTATGTTAGCTTAATAATTAACCTGCTGATGATTTCAGTCTCTGATGGATACTACTTGCTGATGAGCATTCACTCTCTGATGAGAATTGTTCTCTGATGAGATAACTCACTGAAGGATTAAGAGTTACTCCCTGATGAATACATCAGACCTTAACTCACTGATGAGACCACCAGAAACATAAAACCACTGTGAAAGTCAAGGTAGTGAGGAACTTAATGGGTGTACACTCCGTATCTCCAAGCCCATTTTCAAGTATGACCATATCCCTCAATTGAACTAAATTTCCAACATATTTTACATAAGGAGATTATGAACTTATGGACGGACTTTAGTGGAGACCGGAGAGGGCCACGACCCTCCCAAAACTTTGAGAGTTTACTTACTGTTTAAAGAAAATACAAGTTTAGCCTTCTGAAATTAACTTATGTAGCACTCAGCCTCATTAAATTCACCCAAGTTATGTCTAATGAACTAACGTGATCAAATGCGTAATTTACGTTTTTTATACAATTTATCAAGTTCAAAAAAGATTATTATGTTCAATCACAATTCTCGGGAATATCATACATGTTGAATATATAGATATTAGGAAATGATATCAAGAATACAAACCAAGTCTTATCTTGGGTGTGGTGATGGCCACGTTCACAACCGCTATATTAGTTGCTTTTCTCTCAATCATCAAACAAGTGTAATAAGACAATTAACTTCATCACCTAAAACTTACTTCAATTAAACACAAATACATTTCAATGTATACTCTCACACAAACAATTATTAACTCTTCACACAACATAGTCGTGTGCACCACCGAATTTTCAAAAGAAAAGAGGGCAACCGTGATTAACCAGTGGGGAGGTATTTAATAAGACGACTCGGTGGTGAGTGGGGACGACACATGGTTACCATCACCATTACACAATCTTAGTACTCTAGAACTTTATGTCTAAGCAAGACAAAGACAAAGTGAATAATAAGTTGATAAAAAATTAAAAACTGATTTGGTGATCTATAAATGTGACTAAGTTCATAATTAAACATAAATGACAGTGTTTTATTGATTTGTAAAAAATGTATATGTTAACTGCAATCAATATGGATTCAGACATAAAACTTAACACACAGTTTTAAGTCTTTTAATCACTTTACATGGTGATATTGAAGTGACTAGCCATTGCACTGTTAATATTGTTGGGAAAGCTAAACCTCATCAACCACGATGAATATCAACGAGTGCTTGTATCACCTTAGGCAAATATATATCACCTTCACGTCATCATGAGTATAGAGAGAATGAGAGATGTTATGCTTTCTGCTTACCATAAAGATATAAACTTGATAACATCTTACACCAAGAGCTCTATAATATGCTCAAAGCCTTAACCTAGTGGCACATATTATTTGACTCGACCACTTGATATATGTATATGCCATTGTGTTTTCCTATCCTATGGTAGTTTTCAAGATTAACAACTGAAAAAAAATAGATAATATATTTTTATTAATTTTTATAGTGACATAGATAATATAGTTGGAGTAGTTAAACACCTTTTTACATTTCAACCCTCCATAATAGACTTTTTTTATAGTTTTAACCCAAATGTTCACACGTCAATAGGGAAAAAGTTGTACTAGAAATAAAAATAAATAAAGAAGATGTAAAAGAATGCCGTTGATAACGGAGATGTTGATTTTGCATGATTGGACACTTTCATATCCCGTGAAAAACCCTTTTCTTGCTTTCATAATAAAACCTTGATCTAATAATTAAGAGTTTTGTAGAAAAGGAAAAAAAAAAGTAACTAAGAAAATTGTCTACTAGAATAATACTAATTTCTTGTATTTTATGTTGTAATTGTGTATTAGAGTGAAAGTAAAGTGTAACTAAAACCTACACAAAAACTTTCATTTGTATCAACAAAATGTTAGCTTTGTTATTTTGTGAAGTTAGCGTCTTACACGTGAAATGGATTAAATATGTATATGGTTGCACTCGTAAGGACTATTAATGTACACGTAGCAATCTAGTGATGTGTAAAGCCTATAAATACCTTTCATGACTTTCCATGAGATGTATTATTCTCTAATATATTTATCTTCTTTTTCTCCACAATCTCTCAACTTTCTTTCACTAAATACAATATGTATTTGGTGTACTTCTCCACCCCAAGATCACCGGATCAGCGGATCTTGACTCATAAAGGATACTTTACACAAACTATAATCGATAATGATCCGATCATTTGCACTTGACAATTGATACTAAGATAACTAAGATGTTCGATTATTTTATTTTTTTTGAAAGGTGAATTTCTTATTAAGTGCTTCGTGTCGCAGTTCGACAGCGGGAGGTCTAGACTACGTTGTCTAAACCGGGTCCGCGCTAGAGAGCTCCCTCGAAGCGGAAATGCCTATTTCAAATACCCGATGGGGGCAAACCCCCTACTAATCCGCCCGAAGGCACGGCAATTAATAGGGGTAAACCCTTGCCTTTTCCAAGATTCGAACATGGGGTTACCAGGATTATTTGATAAAGTAGTTATGCAATTTTGTAAACGCACATGTCATACATCTAATTAACAAGCAAAAGATAAGCTATCAAATTAAGAGCTCAAATGCTCGATAACACTTGAAAATAAAGAAAATAAAATTTAAAATTATAGCTTAGCTAGACACGAAAGGAAATGACATACATATGGTGAAGATCAACATCTAGCTATGAAGCCGATAAATTTTCTCCGATAGAGGAGAGGCATTTCATATATCCTTTTCCTCTCACTTATATAGAGATGAAAATTTATCGACTTCACGGCTTTAAGATGATCTTCTTTCCTTATTACAACACTCAAACTCGAATATATATATAGAAAAAAAAAATTATTGATCCTTCTAGAACTCTGATAATTGATGCTAGCAATCTTCAAAGTGCCAAAAGCATCAACCCTTGGATAGTTTCATTAGTTTAACTACGATTAGTGCATAATTTCATCTTCAGAACCTGTAACGCATTCTTTGTCATCATGATCAAACCCGTCTAGACGAGGATGTGGAGAGTGTCCATTTCCAAATGAGCGAATGTGATCCTTGAGTGATCGTTTATGCTTAAAATCCGATCCACAAGTGCAATACCACAACTTGCCACAGTTTTTCTCATGTGTTCTCCAATCTCCCTTGACCGCAAACTTTTTTGCGCAATATTTTCTACATGTAAATGGTTTAGCCCCGTGCTTTCTCTTATAGTGTGTTTGGAGAGTACGGAAATCCTTCAATGGTTTTGCTCGAGGGTGGTTGATGTTGTTCTTGCATCCTTGAGCACAGCAATAGCATGGAAGTCTTAGCATCGCTGCTGGTTGTGTGCCTTTGAGCGACTCGGGTCCTTTCCTATATTCAGATCCATGCCCCCACATGTGCATCTGTATCGATTACAAAACTAAAACATCAAATATACAACGAAAAGGTTCTCATATTGGTGAACATTAAGAGTTCATTGCATTGTATACCATAAAACCTAACAAAACATTCTTGATTATTTTGTTATGTGACTACTTTAATTCTTACATCATTATTGATCAAAGTGTCATATACCCATGACTCCATGAGCCCATGACCCTACTCCACATAATCTCATTGGGAAGAAATGAACAGAAGATTTGAGTGAAAAACATTCATCGAAAAAGTATTTGGCTTTGAAATTCAACAAAGAAATAAAGCAACTTTAATCATCCAATGATGACCAAAATTCATGGGATCAATAGTAAATTCCAAAATGAAAAAATGGGAACATTTCAACGTAAACTTTTGTCAATCAGTCAGTCTTCCACTATTATAAAGTTCCTTAATCTTCCCAATTTCAACTACCCAAAAGTCCATAACACTTCAAGTGCTATATTATTTACTTCCCAGAAAATAATTTTTACGAGCTTTAACTTGTTTGATTTGTTTATCTAAGTTAGAATGATGCATGAATGGTGGTATATATACAAGAAAGCATAATTATAATAAAGTGTTTATTTGACATAAGCATAAAGCTTTTACATATTTAGTGATCAATAACAATTTAAGAGAAACCCTAGTTGGGGATAGTTAAATAGAACGTTAATTACAGGCAAAGCTAATTGCCGGTTCGCACATATGTTATGGACTGAAGTTCTATCACGACATGCGTGCATGGAGAGGCACAGGCAGAAAGGGGTAGCAAGGTGGGCAGTCGCCCCTAGCAAAAAAAATCGTAGTGTAAATTTTCTAATATAATTATTTTTGCAATTTCCCCCTATCAACAAAATTTGTAGTGCAGTTTATGAGAATTATCAAAGTTTGTTCTTTTAAACATAATTTTCTAACTCCGTCCTTGCGTGATGATAATTTGTTATAAAACAATGGAATGCATATGTATTAAATAGAAAGACATACCTGCATGTTATTGTACCTATTAAAGGTCTTGTTGCATAAAGAACAAACAAATTGCATGGGACCAACAAGGATTTGAGTTGGTGTTGGTATCCAAAACCTAGTTTGATGATCATGATCACTTACAATGTTGTACAAACCATTGTTATGATTACTAAACTTCACCTTCATGTCCGATATCTTATGATCATCATCTTCTTCCTTAAACTCGTCATACGACTTGTTAGTGCTAACTAAATTTTCTGTTGTTGATTCGCCATAACTTGGTAAACCGATGTGAAGTGATACCGTCACTTTATCTATGTTATCTTCTTCTTTGATCTTCAAAACCCTATTGGTTTCATCTTTTTCGAGTAGTCTACTGAGTAAGGGTAGGCATTCGATCGTTTTGTGGGCGAAATCTTGTTCATTAGAGACCATCATGGTGTCATATGAAGATGGCAATGATGGCTTGAGCCATTCAAAGAAAGGTGAAGCTTCAAAACACATAGTGTACATGTGTTATATGGACATGAGTGTGAAATGCTTGATATAAAGGGTTGATTTTACTTATCAAAGAAAGGTGGTTAGGTTAAAGTCTTTTTGGTTTTCTTTCTATCTTTTTATTTATGCTTTAAAGTGCGTGTGTGTTCGAGAAAGACATTAGTGGTTTGGTGGTCGCTTGGGCATGGTTGATTGGCAAAAAAAAAGCACCTTTTATGTTTATAACCATAAGTGTGAGAATTTTTATCTTTATTTTCTTTGGCCACTCGAATTTTAGATATTCCTTTTTATGTCTCGTCAAATGAATGACATCTTCTTCCGGAAAGCCTAGCTATTAGACGAGATTTTACGAAAAAATTGTTCGTAAGGGAGAACAATTTTTTTTTTCCTAATTTTAATATCATGTTATCTCATTATAAAAGTCCTTTTAATCGATACTTAACATAATCTAAATGATAGTGTGACTCGTTTATGAGACTCAAAACATTATTAATTACATTATGAGAAATTCCAACTAAAAGCTTTGCTAATTGGTTTGTTAACATCACAACTTAATATGTTTGCTTACAAGTTTTCCTTGCACTATGTGTTGTTCAACTTTGCTCTATGTTAGCTCACAGGTTTACGGGCCGGGGTACATTCATGGTTTGTAAATTCTGGTATAGTATGCAGATAAAGCTAGCTTTGTACAATTGTTTAAGAGCCAAAATCGGATACAAAATAAACAAAGAATAATCACGTCAACAATATTTTTAAACATATTTTCTTGGAATGTTGGAGACTTGAGGTCATAGACGGGTATATAATAACTCGAGCTATAAATAATGTGAACTAAAAGTGTGAAGAATTGTTATATTCTTCTAATCATCATTCTACTTATCTTGTTACATTTTATATTTTAATCATCAATAAACTTATAAAAAATATTTTACTTTCACTTATGGTTAGGATTGGCTTCCCGATCTTAATCATAGGATTTTAAGATTTAATCCGATCTGATCTTACTTTTCTCGAACTACAAATTTAAAACTACAAAGTTACGGATTATGTTTTATAGAATTTAAAAAACAACATGTTAATCTTCTTAAATATTTCATAATAATAATTTAGAACATTTTCATAAAACATTCGTATAATTTTGTGTTTATGGTATATAATAATTTGTGGTTCTTTATAATATTACAATAACTATTAAGAAAATGAAATTATATTATTATCTTAAGATCCCGATCTGATCTTACGATCACGATCTTGCATAGAAGAAAAAAATCCTGAGTATTATTCCGATCTTGAAAATCTTGGAGTAGACCATTGAATTCCAGTAGCAAAATGAGTTGGTGCTTGAAATGCAAAAATTGAAAGCTTGGGGTTCTCATTGCAAACCAAGCCTTGATAAACCCTACCATCAATTATTTTAGGTAATAAGATTAGGTGATATAAGTTAAGTAGTTATCATGGATTTTAACCAACATGCAGACAATTTTAGGTTTTTGCCACTAAAGATTAAGGAAAAAAGTTCATCGCCAAGTAACTTGATTACTTGAAGCCAACAATACTTAGTCAAATAAGAAATAGTCAATGCCTACTTTAAAGTATTGTAAATTAATTGGAATACCTATAATGAAAAAATGTAAAATGCTTGAATGTACAACAAGACATGCACATAAAAATAAGGAAATATGTAAAACTAGTTTTCCTTCAACAATTGCTGCTAAAGGGGTTTTAATTTTTGGTCAACATATAACTCATCATTTTACAGAAAATTTATAACTTAGTTGACTTTCGGTCAAAGTTTATGGTTTTTCAATTTTCCATCCTTCTCTAAATCAACGCACCATTTAACATAGTTTTATTGATTTGTGAAAACATGATTAAGGGTATATATAAATTAGAATTGAAGATTCATGATATTTCAAATAAATTCATATGATAGATCTAAATTCCTAGAAAAGTTGTCTTCAAATTATAATTTTGTATGTTCACATTAGGCTGCTTAACAAATATGAATAACGTATTATTGATCATTTTAGGTTTAAAGTTTAGCTGGTCGGATTAGTTTTTGAACTAACTATTAGACACTTTTAGAGGCTTTAAGTTATGTAAAATCGAGAAAACATTAAAAAAAAAAGATAATAATAACCTCGTATATATTCTTTTTGGAAATAAATGAGATGAATAACAAGTGACATTTTCTCTAACTTTTCACCATTTTTGTGGACAAAGAACCTCGTATCATTTTCTAACTTTTTAATACAATAACCTCATATCCTTTTTGAAAGTTACCGAGATGAACAATTTGAGGAAAATTTTCAACAATTTTCCTAAGATGATATCAAAAATATATAATACAATATAAGTGAGTTTTTTACCAACTAATTGTTCTCAAAAAATTTATTTACCATTGTATGACTTGTTCAAAAATATTGACTATTATATAGTAATTCTCTTAATTTTAAAATTTAGGTCGGGATTGTCTCAAGTTGTTTTTATAACTTGAGTCAAGTTAGGAGGATATGCGTCATTAAATTTGATCCAATGACTCAAATAAAAAATTTGAGACAATCTCAACTCTTAAATTTTTTTTCCATTTTCTTCTAGACAATAAGTGGTCAAAAAGTTTCGACAATTTTCCTAAGAAGATTTCCAAAATATATGCTACAATATAAGTTTGGTGATTATTATACACTAATGCAAAAATTTGACAAAATGTATAATGATTCATGATGTGGTTTTTGAAGAAATTAGAAGTGTAGGAAAATAAACCGAATACTTTTTGAATCTTATACCTGTATGGTTCAAATTTTGACCGTCTTAAATATTACTAGGTCCTAAGTCCATGAACAATAAAGTAAATTTTAAATATGAAACTAAGAAACGGTCGTGGTAAACAAAGAAAGAATTCTTGGACTTTTATCCCTATGTTAGGTCTTATGCAAATTGAGTGAGAACACATTTAATGGAGGTTCAGATGTATGATGTTTCTTTCTTTTGTTGAGTTGTATTCCCTCCGTCCCATATTAAATGTCCAGTTTGAGTTTTTAAAGTCCTTCTTTCTCAATTTTGACCATAAATATTTTGGTTTGTGTAATATAATACTTGATACAAAATATATGAATGGAGTAAGTTTTAAATGTATTTTCGTTGTGTATAATTTTTATCAAATACTATATAACACAAACAAAAATATTTATGGTCAAAGTTGATAAAGAAAGACTTGAAAATTCAAACCTGAACATTTAATATGGGACGGAAGGAGTACTAGTTATAAACAAACTAATGTATCGAATTATAATGCATACTAAAGGATATGAATAAAAGAGGAGGTCATAGGTTCAAATCTTGAACTCATGTCTTTTTAATGATGATGTTATGTGATATACCTGTTTATTGTGAGACTATTAGTTTGTAGCTGCCCAATGGTCTTCGGGGCTAGACCTCTTCTTTTTTGCTTTATAGGCTCGATGTGCTTGTACTCATTAAGCTTGTATTCAGTGTTGAACGGTTTGCCATCAATGGTAAGTATTCTCGGAATCCCCATCATGTCTGAATACGTCCATGCGAAGACATCAGTGTTGGCCCGAAGTAACTTCTGTAACTCGATTTTAAAGCTTGTTTGGAGTTGTTCGCCAATTACTACAGTCTGCTCCGGGTGCAGGTCATTGACCACGATTCTTTCCTTGGCATCCGAACAACTGAGTATTTCCTTCGGAGGCTCTAGGGAACTTTCCTTAATCTTCTTTCGAATGTCTTCTATTCCCGGCATCATAACTTGAGTATACCGTACCTACTTCGTTAGGCGTATGGAATTTTACACCTGCGTATATGGTGGAAACCACAATCCTCATCTTCTGCATAGTTGTTCTACGAAATAAAGGATTTTATGGAGACTCAGATCTGACTATCATGAAGTTAAGGGTTTCCATCCTGGTGAGCATTCCCTCCCCAATAGTAACTTCTAAAGGTACCTCCCCTAGGGGCCATGAGTGTTCCCCCGAAAAACCAAATAAAGAGATCTTTGAATCCACCCTCTGCAATCTGATCGAAGGCTTGAGCTTGAGAAAGGAATGTTCATATATAACTTCACATGAGCTTCCGTAATCCATATATACCCTGTTAACTTGTCTCTTGGAGACCAACACCTTTATGATAATTGCCTCAGTCGAAGGTACCATGTTGATGACACAGGGGTAGGTAATTTACCCAACACCTATAAAGTTTATGCTCTAATGCCTTTCTCTTTAGGCTAGGGTTACTTTGATGAATCATAAGGATGGAGCTTCGACCAATGTTGCTTCGTTATCGCCCTTCTTTCATTCACCCAATTGGGTGTCAGATGTCTTGTTTTTTTTCTTCTTGATACCCTTTACTAAATGTGCAAATTGCCCAGATCTGACAGCCTCTTCGATTTGCTTATTCTATTCCCTGCAATAGTTTTTTTTCGTGACCATGATCTTTGTGGAACAGACAAAACTTGATCATGTATCTATTTTTTCCCCTTGCTATCATTCTAGGAGGGGGTCGAAAGCTTTCGTAGCCTTCTCTGTTGCCAGTATTTCTCTCAGAGACTTGACCAGGCTTCCTAAGATTTTGTGGTTCGAACCTTTGTTGTATGGAGTGAATCTATCCCGATTCTTCTTTCTGTTTTTTAAACCTTCCCACGAAAAGCATTTCGAAGACCTATCAGGGCCTTATTTATACTCGGTTGGAGCTCCATTTGTTGCTACTTCCTTGGCTTCTATCCATGTGTAAGTATTTTCCATGAGAGCCTTGTAAGTAGTTGGAAGATCGAAACTTAGCTTTCAGGTCATCAAAATTCACAACACTGCCTGGTTTTTGCCCATTCCACCAAATACAAGCCTCGGTAGTGTATAAGTAAACATATGAACGAAAACAGGCATGCCCTAGTTCTGCATCTTTATTGCACCTTCGAACAAATGAAGAAAATTACATGGATCCCACTTCCCATCATAAATGCCTATGTGCAAGGGCATCTTTAAACCATCGGGTAGGGGATAGTATTTAAACCAACATACGAATGGTGTTACAAAGCCCATAGGTTCAGAGTATAGGCAATTGTAAGGCGGTGCATACTTACAGACAATGTTGTATGAGTTATTTCTATGAGTGAGGGCACTAGGTGGATGTTTTTGATAAGGTTGGTATAGGGGGAATCCTTCAAAGAAGGGGTTACCCCCCCCCCCCCCCATAGAAGGCGGTTAATAGACCGGAGGCTAGTAAAAGGTAAATCGCCATTAGGTGAAGCGTAGGGATGAGGATAGCTAGGGTTGTTGGTTTGTCCGTTTAATGGAGGATATAATCAATGAAGGTAAGATTGAGTTTGAGACGAAGGGTACATACCATTAGGGGGAGGGTTTCCCCCCTGAATAACCGAAGGCTAGTGACCTCCGAACCTAGAAATAAGAGAGGATTGTAACGGAGCCCCTTCTTCAGTCCTTCCCAAGTGTGCTGCCAACAAGGGGGTAAGTTAACCCATGCATTCTCACCATTACCCGTTCTCCCATTCGAGTCATTCCATCTCCTCTCCTCTGCTATTCTTTCAACTCTGCCTGGGGTCCTTTCCTACACTCCTTCAAACCCTACTGTCCTCCCATTGGGCATTCGAACGACTGGGGACCCAATCCGTAGACATGGGCATGTTTGTTTGTTGCGAGAAGGTATGGGATCTGCTTCAATATCCTCGTCGTAGTCTTCACTGGAGTATTCCAACTTCATTCGCACCCCTCGTTCCGTGCTTGCCTTATGTAGTCCTTCATCAAATAATCTAACGTTTCGAAGTTAGCTTCGACGAAAGTTGGGCTAATTATAGGTTTCGAATTGGCAGATGTTGATGCAGAAGGCATAGGTTCTGCTTCAATTTCCTCGTCCTAGTCTTCACTGAAGTATTCCAACTCCATTCGCACCCCTTCATTCCGTGCTTGCCTTCTGTAGTCCTTCATCAATAAATCTAACGTTTCGAAGTTAGCTTCGACGAAGGCTAGGCTAATTATAGGTTCCGGATTGGCAGATGTTGAGGCACGGTGGATGGGCATAGTGAGGCAGTTATTGGAGGTAAGTTATCTTTATTTTCAATGGGTAGTGGAGTTAAGGTTGAGAAACACGGTGTGGGTGTAACTTCTCTTCCTTGTGTCATGCCGAAAAGTAGCGGATGTGGTTAGAAGGTTACAAACTTGGAAATAACGGGACTAATTATAGCGGGTCCCATGGATGGCACCACTGATCGTACAATAACTTGAACTATCAGGCCTTACGATGGTGATCGAAGGATTAGGGGATGTTTTATGATTTAGCCAAGTTGCTTGTAACCTGAAATAAGATAAACAAAGACACTACATTAAATGATGCACAAGGGATGAACCTACGAATCACCTCCGACGTGCGAATAAGTATGTGATATGACGGTTGTAATGTTTAAGAGTGTCCATGTTTAAGAGCGTCCCTAAACCAAATGACTGGCCAAACTATTTATATGAGGAAGAAAATAGGGTTTTTTTTGGGTAAAAGGTCATAGACCCGGTAAATATATTACTCCAAAAAACGTTTAAGTACAAAGGATATGGGTGAATCCCATATCTCAGCCCGTTACATAGGCGGAAAGCTTACATAACAATATACTTCCTATTCTCTATACAAGAAAATAAACCACTACTCAAAAGATAACATTAGACTCTTATGGAAACAAAATTACTTCCTACCAAGGCCTTGGAGCTTGATACCATACGTGTCATAATAAGCATCCAAATTTCCTAGAAGATCGTAGACTTGATCCGCATAGTCATCATAATCATAGTCATCATAATCATCTTCACGATCATGACCACCACCAAATAGGTTCATTGACTCATCAAAAGTGTTCACAACCTCCTCTTTATCACTATCGGAGTCAACAATCTCTCCCACCTTAGAGAATGGGTTAACCCTGTTAGTAGAAGAAGTAGACGTAAAATCCTTTTTATTACCTGAATAATCAACCTTTTTAATATGATTACCATCATCATCAACAAGAGTAGCTTTTCCATCAATAAGAAGCTTTTTAAACTCCCCAATTTTCTCAACAATAGGGGTAGGACCAACCTCGTTAGCTTCCATTGAATCACTTACAAGCGGTTCTTGTGATACATTACCGGTCTTAAGAGACCCAACCTCCTTTGCTTCCATTGTACTACCAGAATCCACTACATCAGTAGGAGTGCCACATTCATCAGTATCAATCATATTAAGTGCAGCAAAAGGATTAGATGTAGCAATTTTCATCTCACTCGTACTAGCCACTTCAGTGGCTTTCTTCTTTGTATTATCCACCTTCTTGGGTTCAGTAGGAGACGCTTTAGGTTGATACCTAAACTTAGGACCCACACCGGGTTTAGTAAAACCTCCCTTACTTGGAAGAAAATAGGGTTTGACAAGCTTATGCATGAATTTCATAGATCATGAGTGTGTCCCGTAATTACAGGTAATCGTTGAGCTTAGTGACCCACGTTCTCTTCCTTGGAGGGAAAGCTAAGGTTAAGTGTTGGACGTGGGTAAGACCAAGTCAAGGTGTTTCTCCGTCCTATCTGAAGGACACATCTCGAAGGATGTGAGGCTTCGATTGGCGAATTTCCTGATTGGTAAGCATTGTTTACAAATGGTTTGACGCCAATAGTGAATTTTAGAGGTTGACCTAGTATTTCGAAGTATAGTATTAGGGAGAGTTCGAAGGGGAGGCTTTCGAACTACTTGAAGGGTACGTCATCATAAAGCATGTTCTATACTTTTATATCATTAGACTTTTTAATATACTGTCGCTTTATTAACACACGTATATGTAAAGACATCTATTATGATAAATTTTTTAACAGGTTTATAATAGTATCAAATTATCTTACATCATTAACTAATAATTATTTTTATGTTATAAAAAGTTCTTCACTATTCATAAGCTTATTACTCCATTCGTCTCAAAATTATAGTCCATATTTTGTTTTCGGGATGTCTCAAAATAATTTTTCACTTCATTTTTAAGTAAAAACTAGAAAATTTGGTGGAAAAATATTTTATTTGAGCGGTTGAAAATTAAAGTGGCACCACTTTTATTAAACTTTGTGATTTCTGTCTCCTGATAATAATTTTGAGATAGAGGAGTACAATTTTACATTAAACATAAATGCATTAAATTTAGAAGAGGTTTAATATGTTAAAAATTTTGCTCCATGTAAACTTGAGACATATTTTTACTATGGTTACATTTTCATATTTTTTGGGACTTTTCTATAACCCAACAATAATGGATGCTCAAGTTACACCTATTTAAGATACAAGGCTCTTTAATATAGTTTTCACTGAAAATGACACTCATGAGAGAATAGAGATCGCACATGACAAATTTGTAATAAGTGACTCGAGATTTCTATAAATAAACTTCATGTTTTTTCCTTCTGAAAAACAAATGTTCAAATCAACGTAGTCATTATCTAACTTTGTTTAGAGTTGCAAATATAAATGGTTAAGAGTAGAACACAATAAAATTACAAGGAAAAATCTGGAGAAATAATGCTGATAAGGTAAAACTACTTGAAATGCTATGTTTTAAGTCAAATAGTTTAGCCAGTAGACATAAAGGTTCAAAACACAACATAACATAACCAACATAACATAGGATTTCATACCACCATCACATACTCGCTTGAAGATAGATGGGCTCGGCCCAACTATTGCGCGATGTAAAGGCAAATTAAATAAACTACGATATTAAGTATACCAAGGCAATCACACTGCAACTCAAATTGGTGGCTATTTTTGCACAATTTTAGAACCTTTCATTCGTGTAAAATAAAGATAAAAAACACTCTCTTCTTGCTGTAAATCCTCGAGCGTAAACCCTAATTATCTCTAATGAATTCCAAGCTTTCATTCGGCACGATGCTTGAGTTGCCATCTACATCACCATTGATGCGATATAGCAAAGATTTTGATATACTCGCATACGATGAGTCATGCAACAAAAGAAAGACAACACTATCTAGCTTTCTAATAGAAAACATGATACATGGTTGTGACTAAATCAACGAGTTTGCACCGTCACGTGATTCGAAGAGTCTAGATCTTGATTTCCTACCAACGAATGCAAGTACACTTTGCAAGTTCTAAGGAAGGGATTATTGTATTTGAGGGTAATCAAGATCCTAATTATGTTTTGTACCATGTTTGTAAACCTACAACTAAGCAAGTTTTAACATTGCCGATTATAAAAACAAGCTTTTTAACCGTGAAGGTTATGATCGCCGTTGTAGATTCTGAGCCATTGCATTATAAGATTGTCAGATTGTCTCAACATCGAACGCACGTGTATCTATCTATATGGATATATGTATATATCTAGGGTTGTGTATATTCATGCTATAATTAAAGTTGCCTTAGTACAAAAATTATTTACATGGATTTCATTTAGACGTCTTAGATAAATATAATTATCACACGCGTGCATTGATTTTTTGTACCATGATGATTATTATGATTGACATGCGAATATTCTAATTATCGTGTTCTTGGAATTTTCTTATTACAGCAAAATGATAATGGATTTTGAACTGCATGAAGCTTATTGTAGTGAAATCTTTGATTGTATGGAATTTAAATGGAGACTACTAGACCCTTTAAGTAGTTTATATACATGTTATCAACAGACGAGCGAAGTATGGAAGTTTGACATATACTTAGAACAATGGGACTCCTTTCCATCACCTATACTACTATACCAGGACTCATAGATGATCATTACACTTCAGTGCAATTCTTAAAGTACGATGAAAAGTTGGGGCTGCCTTGTAAGGCACCAAACCGCTTTTGGGAGATTTGGGCTCCTAATGTTTATAAATCGTGGGAGAAAATACATGTTTTTAATGACGATGAAGATTTCGAAAAGGAGCATCATATCTTGAGGCCTTATGTGAATAACAAACGAGTGCCATTATGCATGGTAATGAACTTGTACTTTACAAGTTTAAAGGACACAAGAAGGTCAACAAAGTCGTATTGAGAGATCGCGATCAGCCTCATGAAATGTTTGTATTTCAATCAGATTTTGAGACAACAAATTTGGGAGGGCAGATACTGTCGGTTTGTGCTCGTTATCGTAGTTATTTATACGGCTAAGAAATGTGTGACTTATCAGGGAACACACGTATACATGAAGAACACGTTTATTATACATTATATGTAGTTATTAAATATATAATATGTTTCATGAATATATTTAATGGTCGTTAGTTTATCCGTCATACTTTTAAGTAACTTAATATACATTAAATACGAAAGAAATGAACTTTAGTGTCGGAAAACGAAACCCTTGTCCTCCCTTCCAATGTGGCCGATTATGGGAAGGTTCTACGAGGGGCTTTTATGTCATTTTCATGCAAGTAGAGGAGGTGGAAGACAAGACTTGTTGGACAAGGAGTGGGTATATAAACACCCTTTGGGTGTTCATTGTTTGGTCGATCCTCACACAAACTCTAACCGAAAGCTACAAATTTTCGGCTCTCCCTCCTCTCCTCCCTAGCTAGTCTCGGCAAACACCAATCAAACCCAAACCAAGATTCATAGATCACGGTTACACTTCCCCAGCTTGGATCGAATAATAGGAAACCCTAACTAGGGTTTTCGGTTTGGTTTCTTCTCTTCCAAGACCAATCGAAATGTATCCCTTAGGGAATTGGATCGTGTGTTACAAGAACAAAGAACACAAGTTGTAGTTGGTTTATGTAGAACAAGCACTAGCATTCTAACGTGTTTCTAGACGTGTAGTGTGTGCATTATTTTGAGGTGGTAATATAACCACTAACTGTTTCAAGAATCAAGATCAAGAACGCGCCAAATTTATTTATTTAATTAATTGACAAATGTTAGTAAATAATATGTGCTTTATTTATTGTTAATCCTTTAACACTAAACTAGATCTATTCGTTGCATACTCCTAGTAAATGATTTACTAGTTATTTAAATTTCAACAGATACAAGTTGATGACAAACTTGTTAGTGGGTGGCCTAGAGGCTATATTTTTCTTTTTAATGCCATGAATGGCTTGGCTCCGTATGCACTTTTAAAAAAAATTGAGAATCATTATTTCATGTTATTTAAATGGATTGTGCACTAATATTAAAGTGGGTGTTGATTATTTTGAAAAAGGTCTTCACTTAGTGTTAAACCATCAAAAATCCTCATAATTTTTGTTACACTACGGATGCCTTTCAGATAATATGCATGTGCACACTCTCTCCCTCAAGTTTTGTGTGTCTTATTAGATTTTAATTTTATCTATTCTCTTGCAGGCAACGGTCATCATTTCTCGTATAGAAATTGATCCACAATTTCATATAAATACAATTATGTAAATTTGTTATAAACTTGAATTTGGGACTTTCTTTTGTGATTCTGACTTTCATTTTCAAAAGCAAGATAGACCGTATCCGCTCTGATACCATGTAGTAAAACACAAGTTTATGGCCAGAAACACTTTATTAACCAACAACTGATCTCAGTCAGTATGAATAAAATCAACCAAACTTATCCACCACATCTAATCTGGTATGGATCTATTATCTAAATGATAACAGTTTTACTACAAAATTAATAACAAAACTAAAAGATCAAGTTGATATGGAAACTTAGGGTTTACAGTGTTTGAGAGAGAATGAAAGTAGAGGGAGAATTTTTAGATAGCAATTGTGTGTCTCTTATCAAAGATAACACATTATATACTCCTTGAACCAACTCTTCAAATATCGCATCAACAAGTCCTTGATAAGCTACACAAGTAGTCCCTTCGTGTTTCCACTTATTATCTTGACCATATGTGTTCCAACTTATATTCAATATCAACCAAGGAATACAAAACATAAACCAAAACAACAATATATGTCAAAGTAGCAAAGTTGTTTTACTAGATTTTTGTGTTGTAATGTATCCAACCTTTTTGTAAGGATGTCTGCAATTTGATTTGCAGAATATACTTTAATAGTTTTAACAACACCATTCAGATTTTTTTTCTCTTACAAAATGCAAATCATTTTCAAGGTCTTTTGTTCTTTCATGAAAAATTGGGTTGGCTACAATCTTAATTTCAGAATTACTATCACCGTTATTAGCATCATTCTCATTGTTACCATTTGAGAAATCAACAATGTCTACATTTTCACCAAGAAGAGGAGATGTTGCCTTCACTTTGTGAATTATTTTCACTATTTAGGCTAGGGTATACTCTCTCATCATCATTGGGTATCTCAAGATATTCATTATCAAAAAAGTTTAAATGGTTTAATTCTTGACAAACATTTTCAGAAGTAGTATTTGTTTTATCAGTAATAGAATCTTTAAAAGGAAAAACATATTCAAATAATTTAGCATCCCTATAAAAGATGAATTGATGTTTAGCAAGACTGTATAACCTATATCTTTTTATAAAGTTAGAATACCCATCATAACACATTTCTCAAATCTACTGCTCAGTTTATCAGTATTATTAACCATAGTAACAAAACAAAGGCAACCAAACACTCTTAAGTGATAAAGAGTAGGAAATGTTTCTATAAATCATCTCATATGGTGACTTTCCATTTAAAACAGAAAAAGGCAGTCTGTTAATAAGATACGTAGCAGTTAGAATACATTCAGTCCACATTCTTAATGGAATTCCCTCTGAAACAGAAGAGATCTAGCCACATTTAAAAGATGTCTATGTTTCCTCTCAACAACAACAACAACAACAACAAACCAATCCCGCCGGGGCAGGGTATGGGGGAGGTAAAATGTAGACAAATCCTACCCCTATCCCAGGGTAGACCCGGGAGTAGAGAGATTCCTTCCAACGAGACCTCCGGCAAGTGCAGGTGTGCGGGTGAGATATAGAAGAAAAGAGAGATGAAAGAAAAAGACAATAAACAACATGCAAAAGCCAAAAGATAGCAGGCAAAACAAGCAAACGAGCAACAAGCAAACAGAGCAGGCACAAAATCAAAGAACCCGAAAAAAGGCACACGGGCCAAAGCACACGCAAAAAGAGCACATAAGCAAAGCTCAAAAGAAAAGAAGCCAAGGTAAAAAAAAAAAAAAAAAAAAAAAAAAAAAAAAAAAAAAAAAAAAAGGGCAACACAGAGCAAAGCAAAGCAACACACGAGGCCTAAGGCTAAGGCAAAGCAAAAAAGAGGCACCACAACCAAAACGCATGGGGCAAGAAAGCAAGCAAACAAAGGAGGCCACACATAAACAAAATAAAGCAACGCACCGGGCCTAAAGCTACGACAAATGAAAAACGAGGCATTAAAACCAAAAACGCATGGGCAGGGCAACAAAGAGACGCCAAAATCCTAACACCTAGAGCAAGCTAAACCCACAAAGCACCTAGTCTAATCAACAAGCCTGGGCTACCCGCAAATCCTAATTCTATCTCTCCACGCCTTCCTATCTGAGGTCATGTCTTCGTACAAGAGAAGCTCCTTCAAGTCGAGTTTAATTCTATCTTCCCACTTGAGTTCTGGTCTACCCCTTCTTCGCGCGCCATGTACTACGAGCGCTTTGACTCTTCTTATTGGTGCTATTTGTGGCCTCCTCCTAACATGACCAAACCACCTCAACCTTCCTTCTCTCATCTTCGAAATAATATTCTCGACATTAATTTTTGCTCTGAAAACTCCGTTCAGGATACCATTTTATTGTGGAGTATAAACACAAGAAGTCTGATGTGTAATGCCTTTATCAACATAAAATTATTCAACAGTTTAATTAACAAACTCATTACCACTGTCACTTCTAAATGTTTTAATCCTTTTATTAAACTGATTTTCAATCAAATTATAAAAAAGAATAATGTAATAAGGTACTTCATCTTTAGTTTTTGTAAGATAAACCCAAATAGCTCTTGTGCAATCATCCACAATAGTAAAAAAAAATATTTGTAACCATCAGTACTAGTAACCATGTAAGGTCCCAATAAGTATAAATGCACAAGTTCTCCTAAAGCACAAGAAACATGGTCACTTAATGGAAAAGGTTCCCTAGTTTGTTAAGCCCTTTGACAAATTTCACAAAAAACATTGTGACCTTTTGAATCAACCTTCAGAGTATTCCTTAAGACATTTAGAACTGGTTCTGCAGGGTGACCAAGTGCGCAGTGCCAGTCATGCTGAGATAAACAGTTTTTAAAACAAGAATTAACCAAATTACTTTGAATACCTTGATCATTGAAATAGTATAAACCTCCACATTGATTATCAGTCCCTAGAAAATTTTTCATATTCAAATCTTGGTCCAAAAAATAGTATTTACTCTCATTAAAGGCTACAATAAGTTTATTATCTTAAGCAAGTTTATGAAAAGAAATTAAAGTAACACAGTATTCTCGAATAACCAACACATCATACAAAATTAAGTTATCATCTAATGATGAGTGTGTAAATACTCATCATTTTTGTCTTATCTGAGCTGCCAAAACACTTAAAAACACTCAAATATGCAGCAAAATACAAAATATATCCAAGGATTGTATTTTATATGTTTCAGATGCAAAATGTTTAAAAACAGATGAAAAACGAGCTAATTTTGCATAATTGGCAGTTTCAGTCCCTCAACTTTCAAATCTTGACAAAATCAGTCCCTGAGCATTTGTTTTGGAATAAAAGTCAACCCAAGTCCTTTTAAAATCAAAATTTATCAAAAATGACCATTGGGTAAAAAGTTTGGAGAATTTACAAGTTTGGTCCTTCAAGTTTCAAAATTGGCAAAATAGGTCCTTGGAAATTTAAAATGGAAAATAATTACATTTATGGTCCTTGGTTTATCATATTTGGCAGGATAGGTCCTTGAAGATACTTTTGGAAACTTGTCAAATCAGGCCCCTATACTTTCAGAATATTACAAAAATGGTCCTTGTGATTAAACTACAAACCAAATAGACCCTTTGTTTTATTAAACCCAAAACAAAAGCCCAAGCCCAATCCCCTTATTAATAAAACCAGGGTCAACTCCCCAGTCAAACCCACCCATCTCCTTCTTCCTCACATACACTGCAAAACCAAAACCATCTTCCACCTCCCTGGTTTCTACACCATCGACATCTCTTCCACCTCATCCCCAGCTCATCACCAACCTTTCCCACCTTGTCCCCTCCACCTCCACAACAAACCAAGGGCATTAAATGCCCTGAAAACTCACACGTTACCTCTTCATGTGTTGGCACCAAGTTGTAATCCAAGGGCTAATGGATGGCTGGGATTAACCAAAAGAAGCACAAGAAACACAATAAAAGAAGAAAGAAGCCAAGAGAAAGGAGGACAACTTTTTTATCTTATTAGTATAAATATGTATTAGGTGAAAAATAAAAAACCTAGTCTAGAATTTCTGTCTAGCTCATTTTACTTTTTGTCATTTTAATTTTAATGTAATCTTTTAATTTCAGTTCAATTCAAGTTGAGATTCTATTTTCAGTTTTAAAGTTTATGCAGCCTTGATAATGTTTTTACATGTTCTCAAAATTCCTGTCATTTGTGTTCTGAACCGTGTTACAAGTTGGCTTTGGCTCAATTTGAGCTCATGTTAATTATCTCGATACTAGTTCTCAAGTTTTTCCAAGTTTTCATAACAGTTCATAGTGTAGGTGAAGTCTCTTGCAAGTTAATTGGTGGAAATCTTGTCCTTGATCCTGAAGCTCACTTAGCAGCTTAAAAATAAGCTCCAAACAGCTCTCGTTGGGCTGTTTTGGCCACTGCAACAGTAGCAGGTGATATGGTTTCTTGAAGTTCTTATCAGGTTCTAGTTTCAGCTTAGTTAAGGTCTTATTAAGTGCTTCTCATGAATTTAGAGTAGGTAGTTTAAATTATAGCTTAGTTAGTACTTATTTATTGCTTAATTGCCTTTTTGCCTTATTTTCCTTTAGTTATAAGATTACCCTTTAGCAGCTCTTAGGATTCTCATTAGAAAAAGTTTAGTGATAACTGATTTCATCCTTCTTGTTGCCTATATTTTTTAGTTTAATTAAGTTAGTATAGCTTAGTTATAATCACTTTTGCTTGAACACCATTTTGTCTAAAAATTTTTTGTCTAATTGAGTCATCAGTTTCGGAAAAAAAAAAGGATGTGTTTGGGTGAAATTTCAGTTTTACAAGTAGTTAATAGATAGGTTGGTAGTTGTGTTAGCTTATTGTTCATTTTCAATCTAGCTTACTAACTTATTTATGCACTTAAAAGCTCCTTTTTTGTCTTTTGCAACTGTCCCAAGCAGTCCCCAAGTGCCAGTTGCAGCCCTTATTTTAGCTTGTCATAAGCTCTTTGTAAGCTGGGTAAGTGGGCCAAAAGTTAGTTAGGGTGGTGGACCTCATATTCCCATAAGCTCGGGATCTTAGGTCTCCTCTAGCTTGCTTAAAAATAAGCTCAAAAGCCCCTCGTTGGGCTGTTTTGGCGCCATAACAGCAACCCAACAGCAGCAGATAAGTGTTTTGTTTTGCTTTGTTTCAAGTGCTTAATAGGATAATTGATTAGCTTATTTAAGATTTTAATCTCCCTTTAGTATCACTATTCTAGAATAACTTTAGTATAAGCTTCTTAGAGCCTAGTATACCTTTTTAGAGTAGCTTATCTCCAATGTTTTTGAGTTTAGGACTCCCCTAGTTAATGCATTTCCCAACTGCTTATTTCTGTTCCTTATCTCATAGTAGTTAGATCCCACGCATGTTCACCTTAAGTAGAACTTTATTGTGCTTATTAAATTGTCATTCAAGTCTTTAGAAGTTGTTAAAGGAGTATTTGGATCTAGGTGTAAATCTGAGTTGAGGTTAAACTAGTGGTTAAAGTTAGTTTAGTAAGTCATTTAGAGGTAAATTAGACTCATTTCAGTCATATATTTGCATCCACATACTCATTTAGTCAATATTTGCATATAAACTGTTTTTATCCTCTTTTTTGTCATAATCAGTAAGTAAGATCTTGCATATAGATGTCATAGTAGTTAATCTAGCTTGATTTGGATTCATTTTATCATATAACATCAGTTTCAATCCATTTCATAAGCTAAAAGTTTACAAAAGTCAAAAACACAAATCTGTTTCTAAATAGTCAAAAAGTGAATCAGTGGGTTTTTACAAAACTTTGTGGAATTTTCATTGATTCGTTTTTGGTTCAAATTAAGTGATATTTTGGGATTTTCTAGTTCAGTTGGTCTATTGTTTGAAACTGCTTTTTGTGAATTTTTTATAAAACTTTTAAAGCTTCAAATCAGCTTGTGTTTCGGACCTAAAATCCCCTGTGCACAAATTCAGCTTAAACTTAGTGTGCACAGGCATTTTGCAGAAGCTCTAAAAAGCTTATTATAGCTTCTCTAAGGCTAAATTTTGGTACAACTGATCTTTGGTTGGTGGACTTGATGTCCTCATTTCTGGTTTTCAGTTTGGCTCACTAGATTAGCTTATAATTTAGCTTAAAGTAGGGCTATAAGGGCCGTTTGGTGTGTTGAGACTTGAAATCTGGTCTCGAGCTTTTTTTCTGTAGCTTGTGCTTTTTAAACCGTAATAAGTTGCATTAGCTCAATTTAGGTTAGATTTAGGCTGTAGTAGCTTATGGTAGCTTTTAGATAGCTTATTGCTTTTTTCAAGTGCTTATTTAAACTGCTTATTTGCCTAATTCAGCTTATTAGTGAACTTATTTAACTTTTTATATTTTTCCCAGGCTTAGTATAATATTTTTGATTTTCCATAAAATTTCCAGATTTTTCCTAGCTCATTTAGTCCTTTTCTTATTTAATATTAGTTTTTAAGTATTTTTAAATCATTTTTAATTAATAATAAATACATAAAAAGTCTAAAAAAATATATTTTTAGTTTTAAAATAAGTTTTATAATATTTTAGATTTTTCTAAGTCATAATTTCACTTTTCTAGCTTTATTTCATATTTTCTTATATTTTAGGGTATTATTAAATAGTTAAAAAATAATTTTTAATTAATAATAATTAAATAAATAGTCATAAAAATAATTTTATTTTTCCAATAATTTTCTTGCATCATTAGGATTGTAAAAATATATTTTCCATATCCGTAGGTATTTTACTTCTTTATTTTCACGTTTTATTTCGTACGTTCACGTAATTTTATTTAAACGTACGTTTTAGGTTTTAAACGTTAATCGATTTTAAATATAGAATTAAAATGACTTCAAAGTCTTTATTAGATTTAATTTCCTTAGTGTAATCAATCATAACCTTTTCCTGTTCAATATTCACCCGATCACAGATTCGTTGTATTACAGTTTACACACCTCGTTGGGACTTAACGACCCGGGGATACACTAAACTCCTCTGGACTTAATTGCATTTTACTCTGAGCTGTTTGACTTTTATGGTTGACCATTCACAAGTGGTTGACTTGTGTAATAAACTTGACAGTTTGGAAGCGATCAAATTTTGGCGCCGCTGCCGGGGAGGTGTGCTGCATACTACGAATTGAAGCATCAGTGATTGTTGAATATACACCTATTGTATATTTACCATCTTTGTCCATATTTCCTTATTTTCATATAAAACTAAAATTATCGTGAAGTTAATTCGTTTGACTAATCGATTACCAAAAATATTTTCATTCTTTGTTTTTATAACATGTTTTTCAAAAATACCTAAAATATTCCTCTTTACCCTCTTACCCTTTTGATTCTTCATTTCTTACCCTCTGGAACCCTTTGATTCTTTCTATGTCTTATCCTCATCTTCTTGGTTGTCAATGGTGTGGTGGCCCTCATAATGATGATAATTGTCTCAGTTTTAGCATGGTAGAGTCAGGAAATGGGTCTGTCTATAACCAAGATCCCTATTCTTACCATGACACGACTGATTTATTCCATCAGCTACCACATCATGAGATTCAGACATATTCATGTGAATTTTGTGGAGGTCCTCATCAAGAATTTGAGTGTCAAACCGGGAACACGTTTGTCTATGAACAGTTTTCTGGTAACACTCAGGACTTTGGAAATGACCAAATTCCATATTATTCACATGACCAGCCACAACAATTATTTTGTTGTGAGTACTGTGGAGGTCCACACTTTAGCTCTGATTGTCAAACAAGGAATCCATTTCCTTGTAACAATTACGACTCTTCGTATCATGACCAACCTCTACAGTACCAAATGAATCAGGCACCACCTCAGCCTAAGCTACTTCCTCAAAATCTTCTCCTTGATCTTTTGGATTTAGTGAAAGATTTGAAGGAATGTAAACATTCCCAAGATAATCCAAATCAAAAATCCATGGAAGAATTGTTAGCTGAAGAGCAGACTGCTAAATTAGATTCCCAGATTGCCAGTGAAAACTCTATTAGGGAATTAATTGAAATACAAAAAGCAGCCAAATCTAGCTCTCGATTCCGTTTCATTCCTGATGACAGTGATGATGAAGATACCCTTGATATTCTACAATTTTATAAAGATTCATCAAGTTCATCAGTTGAAATTCCTTCCATGAAAAATCAGGGAGAAAAGACTATGATGGAATTACTAGCAGAAGAACAAATGGAAATTGTAAAACATATGTATGCTAGTCCTTCTCAACTCCCTCAGTCTACTGTTATCACACCCGAGGTTCACACTCACTCTCTGAGCATGGGGGACGAGCATCTTGACACTGTTCCTGAAAAGGAATCGGACGAATTCATAAAGTCTAGTGTTGAGAACCTTGTCCCAATTCCAACAGAGTCACAGGGAATTCTTAATCATGTGTGTGATATCCCTCCTCCTCTTGCCTTCCAACATGATCATATTGAGATGTTCTCTGATTCTGATGAGGACTATTCTTTATCTTGTGGAGACATAAGTTATGTGGGGGAATTACCTTCTGAGCTTGTCAGCTTAGGAGAAGAGAATGATGAAGAAATAATCCAAGACGAAGCTCTTCGTCTTACATTATTGAATGTTAATCTTCTCATTTCCAGAATCGAGGCTTTTAATGAAAAGCCTACTTCATATCCTATCCCCTTTGAGGATAGTGAACTTTTGTTCGATGATTCTATTCCGGAATTGCAAACGTTCCATTTTGATCATATGGGAGAGAAGATTAGTGGTATTACCACTTCTCATTCTCATAATTCTCTCCCCGATTATGAATCATTCACTTTTGAGGAGTTCCCTAGTGAACTCACTCAAATCAATCCCGAATATGAATCATTTGCCTTTGAGGAGTTCTCCTGTGAACTCACTCATATCATATCTCTACCGGAGTATGATAACTTCTACTTTGATCTAGACACACCCGGGATATGTCTAGATCAAATGAGCTTAAATGATGAGATTCATGATCCAGAAATCATGAATTCTCCTTCTGATGATGATGAGTTAGTCATGATGTTTATCATGACTTTCTTTCTCTTCTTCACCTATCCCGTAGCTTCTCCTGTTCTTCACTCCTTCGGGAATGAAGACATTATCTTTGACCTCGGCATTTTCATTTATCATTTGTGAGCAAGGTCTGTGTATATCTCATCAGTGTGGAACTTTCACGTACTTCAATGTTTATACAAACATCTTGAATGAAAGTCCGATGGAGATTGTCTCTTTCACTTACTTCCCCATGAACAAATTAATTCGGGGTCGAGTCAAGCTAGCGACTCGGTAATAAAAAACAATAGTGCAACATGGGTTTTTACCCATGTTTCTGTCTTCTTACCCCTTTCTACCACCTAAGTGTGGGGGAGATACCCCACATGTTGTATATAGATCTAAAAAATGAATGAAAATTTTAAATATTAAAAAATAGAATAATTGTTGTGTTTCTACACTTAGCTAGTAATGTTATCTTTTTACGTTCAAGGATTCGGCATAATAGCTGGGACTTTGAATATTGAGGACAATATTCATTTCTAAGTGTGGGGGGGGGGGGGGAATTCTGGCAAATTTGATCATAAATGTACCCTTTTAGTCCCCTTTTCCCCCAAAATGGCCAAATTTTAAATTTTTTTTAGTGGAAGTACTATGTACTAAACACAACAAATGGTAATCAGTCCACCATATCTAACCCACTAAAGGATTGGCTAATCCAGGAGCAAACGGCTCTTGGTAAAGATTTATCAAATCCGTTTATGGCTTACAATTTGCCTAAAATTGTATGGTAATCAACTCCCCATATCTTTAATTAGTTAAGAGTTGGCTAGTCCAGAAGCAAACGGCTTCTGGTAAAGACAAATCAAAACCGTTGAAAGCTGGTGATTTGCTCAAAATCATTTGGTTATCATTGTACCAAGGTTCTTACTTGAACTGAATCAATTGGCTACTCCAGAAGTAATGGCTTTTGGTAAAGAGACTTAAATCCAATAAATTTTCATAAAAGATTGCTAGGGACTAGCAATAGTTTAGTGTGGGGGATTGATGAGTGTGTAAATACTCATCATTTTTGTCTTATCTGAGCTGCCAAAACACTTAAAAACACTCAAATATGCAGTAAAATACAAAATATATCCAAAGATTGTATTTTATATGTTTCAGATGCAAAATGTTTAAAAACAGATGAAAAACGAGCTAAGTTTGCATAATTGGCAGTTTCAGTCCCTCAACTTTCAAATCTTGCCAAAATCAGTCCCTGAGCATTTGTTTTGGAATAAAAGTCAACCCAAGTCCTTTTAAAATCAAAATTTATCAAAAATGATCCTTGGGTAAAAAGTTTGGAGAATTTACAAGTTTGGTCCTTCAAGTTTCAAAATTGGCAAAATAGGTCCTTGGAAATTTAAAATGGAAAATAATTACATTTATGGTCCTTGGTTTATCATATTTGGCAGGATAGGTCCTTGAAGATACTTTGGAAACTTATCAAATCAGGCCCCTATACTTTCAGAATATTACAAAAATGGTCCTTGTGATTAAACTACAAACCAAATAGACCCTTTGTTTTATTAAACCCAAAACAAAAGCCCAAGCCCAATCCGCTTATTAATAAAACCAGGGTCAACTCCCCAGTCAAACCCACCCATCTCCTTCTTCCTCACATACACTGCAAAACCAAAACCATCTTCCACCTCCCTGGTTTCTACACCATCGACATCTCTTCCACCTCATCCCCAGCTCATCACCAACCTTTCCCACCTTGTCCCCTCCACCTCCACAACAAACCAAGGGCATTAAATGCCCTGAAAACTCACACGTTACCTCTTCATGTGTTGGCACCAAGTTGTAATCCAAGGGCTAATGGATGGCTGGGATTAACCAAAAGAAGCACAAGAAACACAATAAAAGAAGAAAGAAGCCAAGAGAAAGGAGGACAACTTTTTTATCTTATTAGTATAAATATGTATTAGGTGAAAAATAAAAAACCTAGTCTAGAATTTCTGTCTAGCTCATTTTACTTTTTGTCATTTTAATTTTAATGTAATCTTTTAATTTCAGTTCAATTCAAGTTGAGATTCTATTTTCAGTTTTAAAGTTTATGCAGCCTTGATAATGTTTTTACATGTTCTCAAAATTCCTGTCATTTGTGTTCTGAACCGTGTTACAAGTTGGCTTTGGCTCAATTTGAGCTCATGTTAATTATCTCGATACTAGTTCTCAAGTTTTTCCAAGTTTTCATAACAGTTCATAGTGTAGGTGAAGTCTCTTGCAAGTTAATTGGTGGAAATCTTGTCCTTGATCCTGAAGCTCACTTAGCAGCTTAAAAATAAGCTCCAAACAGCTCTCGTTGGGCTGTTTTGGCCACTGCAACAGTAGCAGGTGATATGGTTTCTTGAAGTTCTTATCAGGTTCTAGTTTCAGCTTAGTTAAGGTCTTATTAAGTGCTTCTCATGAATTTAGAGTAGGTAGTTTAAATTATAGCTTAGTTAGTACTTATTTATTGCTTAATTGCCTTTTTGCCTTATTTTCCTTTAGTTATAAGATTACCCTTTAGCAGCTCTTAGGATTCTCATTAGAAAACGTTTAGTGATAACTGATTTCATCCTTCTTGTTGCCTATATTTTTTAGTTTAATTAAGTTAGTATAGCTTAGTTATAATCACTTTTGCTTGAACACCATTTTGTCTAAAATTTGTTTGTCTAATTGAGTCATCAGTTTCGAAGAAAAAAAAAAGGATGTGTTTGGGTGAAATTTCAGTTTTACAAGTAGTTAATAGATAGGTTGGTAGTTGTGTTAGCTTATTGTTCATTTTCAATCTAGCTTACTAACTTATTTATGCACTTAAAAGCTCCTTTTTTGTCTTTTGCAACTGTCCCAAGCAGTCCCCAAGTGCCAGTTGCAGCCCTTATTTTAGCTTGTCATAAGCTCTTTGTAAGCTGGGTAAGTGGGCCAAAAGTTAGTTAGGGTGGTGGATCTCATATTCCCATAAGCTCGGGATCTTAGGTCTCCTCTAGCTTGCTTAAAAATAAGCTCAAAAGCCCCTCGTTGGGCTGTTTTGGCGCCATAACAGCAACCCAACAGCAGCAGATAAGTGTTTTGTTTTGCTTTGTTTCAAGTGCTTAATAGGATAATTGATTAGCTTATTTAAGATTTTAATCTCCCTTTAGTATCACTAGTCTAGAATAACTTTAGTATAAGCTTCTTAGAGCCTAGTATACCTTTTTAGAGTAGCTTATCTCCAATGTTTTTGAGTTTAGGACTCCCCTAGTTAATGCATTTCCCAACTGCTTATTTCTGTTCCTTATCTCATAGTAGTTAGATCCCACGCATGTTCACCTTAAGTAGAACTTTATTGTGCTTATTAAATTGTCATTCAAGTCTTTAGAAGTTGTTAAAGGAGTATTTGGATCTAGGTGTAAATCTGAGTTGAGGTTAAACTAGTGGTTAAA
This sequence comes from Chrysanthemum seticuspe, assembly GCA_019973895.1. Classification (NCBI taxonomy): domain Eukaryota; kingdom Viridiplantae; phylum Streptophyta; class Magnoliopsida; order Asterales; family Asteraceae; genus Chrysanthemum; species Chrysanthemum seticuspe. The sequence goes on from BPTQ01000008.1 coordinate 36,367,894, forward strand.
GTTAGTTTAGTAAGTCATTTAGAGGTAAATTAGACTCATTTCAGTCATATATTTGCATCCACATACTCATTTAGTCAATATTTGCATATAAACTGTTTTTATCCTCTTTTCTGTCATAATCAGTAAGTAAGATCTTGCATATAGATGTCATAGTAGTTAATCTAGCTTGATTTGGATTCATTTTATCATATAACATCAGTTTCAATCCATTTCATAAGCTAAATGTTTACAAAAGTCAAAAACACAAATCTATTTCTAAATAGTCAAAAAGTGAATCAGTGGGTTTTTACAAAACTTTGTGGAATTTTCATTGATTCGTTTTTGGTTCAAATTAAGTGATATTTTGGGATTTTCTAGTTCAGTTGGTCTATTGTTTGAAACTGATTTTTGTGAATTTTTTATAAAACTTTTAAAGCTTCAAATCAGCTTGTGTTTCGGACCTAAAATCCCCTGTGCACAAATTCAGCTTAAACTTAGTGTGCACAGGCATTTTGCAGAAGCTCTAGAAAGCTTATTATAGCTTCTCTAAGGCTAAATTTTGGTACAACTGATCTTTGGTTGGTGGACTTGATGTCCTCATTTCTGGTTTTCAGTTTGGCTCACTAGATTAGCTTATAATTTAGCTTAAAGTAGGGCTATAAGGGCCGTTTGGCGTGTTGAGACTTGAAATCTGGTCTCGAGCTTTTTTTCTGTAGCTTGTGCTTTTTAGACCGTAATCAGTTGTATTAGCTCAATTTAGGTTAGATTTAGGCTGTAGTAGCTTATGGTAGCTTTTGGATAGCTTATTGCTTATTTCAAGTGCTTATTTAAACTGCTTATTTGCCCAATTCAGCTTATTAGTGAGCTTATTTAACTTTTTATATTTTTCCCAGGCTTAGTATAATATTTTTGATTTTCCATAAAATTTCCAGATTTTTCCTAGCTCATTTAGTCCTTTTCTTATTTAATATTAGTTTTTAAGTATTTTTAAATCATTTTTAATTAATAATAAATACATAAAAAGTCTAAAAAAATATATTTTCAGTTTTAAAATAAGTTTTATAATATTTTAGATTTTTCTAAGTCATAATTTCACTTTTCTAGCTTTATTTCATATTTTCTTATATTTTAGGGTATTATTAAATAGTTAAAAAATAATTTTTAATTAATAATAATTAAATAAATAGTCATAAATATAATTTTATTTTTCCAATAATTTTCTTGCATCATTAGGATTGTAAAAATATATTTTCCATATCCGTAGGTATTTTACTTCTTTATTTTCACGTTTTATTTCGTACGTTCACGTAATTTTATTTAAACGTACGTTTTAGGTTTTAAACGTTAATCGATTTTAAATATAGAATTAAAATGACTTCAAAGTCTTTATTAGATTTAATTTCCTTAGTGTAATCAATCATAACCTTTTCCTGTTCAATATTCACCCGATCACAGATTCGTTGTATTACAGTTTACACACCTCGTTGGGACTTAACGACCCGGGGATACACTAAACTCCTCTGGACTTAATTGCATTTTACTCTGAGCTGTTTGACTTTTATGGTTGACCATTCACAAGTGGTTGACTTGTGTAATAAACTTGACAGTTTGGAAGCGATCAAATTTTGGCGCCGCTGCCGGGGAGGTGTGCTGCATACTACGAATTGAAGCATCAGTGATTGTTGAATATACACCTATTGTATATTTACCATCTTTGTCCATATTTCCTTATTTTCATATAAAACTAAAATTATCGTGAAGTTAATTCGTTTGACTAATCGATTACCAAAAATATTTTCATTCTTTGTTTTTATAACATGTTTTTCAAAAATACCTAAAATATTCCTCTTTACCCTCTTACCCTTTTGATTCTTCATTTCTTACCCTCTGGAACCCTTTGATTCTTTCTATGTCTTATCCTCATCTTCTTGGTTGTCAATGGTGTGGTGGCCCTCATAATGATGATAATTGTCTCAGTTTTAGCATGGTAGAGTCAGGAAATGGGTCTGTCTATAACCAAGATCCCTATTCTTACCATGACACGACTGATTTATTCCATCAGCTACCACATCATGAGATTCAGACATATTCATGTGAATTTTGTGGAGGTCCTCATCAAGAATTTGAGTGTCAAACCGGGAACACGTTTGTCTATGAACAGTTTTCTGGTAACACTTAGGACTTTGGAAATGACCAAATTCCATATTATTCACATGACCAGCCACAACAATTATTTTGTTGTGAGTACTGTGGAGGTCCACACTTTAGCTCTGATTGTCAAACAAGGAATCCATTTCCTTGTAACAATTACGACTCTTCGTATCATGACCAACCTCTACAGTACCAAATGAATCAGGCACCACCTCAGCCTAAGCTACTTCCTCAAAATCTTCTCCTTGATCTTTTGGATTTAGTGAAAGATTTGAAGGAATGTAAACATTCCCAAGATAATCCAAATCAAAAATCCATGGAAGAATTGTTAGCTGAAGAGCAGACTGCTAAATTAGATTCCCAGATTGCCAGTGAAAACTCTATTAGGGAATTAATTGAAATACAAAAAGCAGCCAAATCTAGCTCTCGATTCCGTTTCATTCCTGATGACAGTGATGATGAAGATACCCTTGATATTCTACAATTTTATAAAGATTCATCAAGTTCATCAGTTGAAATTCCTTCCATGAAAAATCAGAGAGAAAAGACTATGATGGAATTACTAGCAGAAGAACAAATGGAAATTGTAAAACATATGTATGCTAGTCCTTCTCAACTCCCTCAGTCTACTGTTATCACACCCGAGGTTCACACTCACTCTCTGAGCATGGGGGACGAGCATCTTGACACTGTTCCTGAAAAGGAATCGGACGAATTCATAAAGTCTAGTGTTGAGAACCTTGTCCCAATTCCAACAGAGTCACAGGGAATTCTTAATCATGTGTGTGATATCCCTCCTCCTCTTGCCTTCCAACATGATCATATTGAGATGTTCTCTGATTCTGATGAGGACTATTCTTTATCTTGTGGAGACATAAGTTATGTGGGGGAATTACCTTCTGAGCTTGTCAGCTTAGGAGAAGAGAATGATGAAGAAATAATCCAAGACGAAGCTCTTCGTCTTACATTATTGAATGTTAATCTTCTCATTTCCAGAATCGAGGCTTTTAATGAAAAGCCTACTTCATATCCTATCCCCTTTGAGGATAGTGAACTTTTGTTCGATGATTCTATTCCGGAATTGCAAACGTTCCATTTTGATCATATGGGAGAGAAGATTAGTGGTATTACCACTTCTCATTCTCATAATTCTCTCCCCGATTATGAATCATTCACTTTTGAGGAGTTCCCTAGTGAACTCACTCAAATCAATCCCGAATATGAATCATTTGCCTTTGAGGAGTTCTCCTGTGAACTCACTCATATCATATCTCTACCGGAGTATGATAACTTCTACTTTGATCTAGACACACCCGGGATATGTCTAGATCAAATGAGCTTAAATGATGAGATTCATGATCCAGAAATCATGAATTCTCCTTCTGATGATGATGAGTTAGTCATGATGTT